>BRZM01001557.1:37993-124623 GCA_033238685.1 Lates japonicus
GGCAAGTGGTTTTACACACACACACACATTCTGATGACAAAAATGTTTGGATACTACTCTCATTCTCAGATTTTTAATTGTCCGCTGGGGTCAGTCGGTCCATCTCTCTCCTCTGCTTTCTCGCGAGCTGTTGAAATGATTTGAAAGCGATGCGATGGGATCATTATCATAGTGTGTCTTATAGCCTTGTTAATGTGATAACCTGACATATTACAACGTAGGATACACTGACCTGTCAAAGTAATAAAGGGTCATCGTTATCATCTCTGTTTGCTGAAGATATACAGTGTGGTTGAAGCTCATCGACCTTCTTGACTTCTGTAAAGTAATTAAGGATTTGTAGATGGAGACAGTGTGTCAGAACTTGACATTGATTGGGTGATCAAAAGTGGCGGCTAATAAAACTGAGAATAAATGTAACTGAGGGCAGCACATAGAAACATGTCCTGGAATAGATAAAGGAAACAATGTCTTAATGATTGGCATATTTTATTACCCTCTTAAGCAAAAACTACTCAGTTAGGGATGGACTGAGCTTTGGTAATGAAAGTGTTCAGTTTCCCATATTTACGATCAATGACGGTGTTCTGTATTATTTTAAAATCTGTAATTGAAGTGCCTTACAGTTTTTTCCCTTTTTTTATTACACGGTTCTTGGTCTCATTGTTAGCCACAGTCCAACATCACTGAGCTTGCATCTCAAAGTTTGTCTACTCCATTGCTCTCAGCAACATTCGGGTAATTTGCTGCCCCAGGTAAGAGGGTTCCAAACGCATCTCAAGGTGTTTTGGTTGGCCCAGTGAGGGCAAGCTGCTGAGTGAAAACAGCAGGAGGGTTGATGTGGGCATTAGACTTGACTGTTGTGCAGAAGAGGGGTGAGCAGGCCTCTTGTTTATCAGTTCACCAACATCGGTGCCTGACTAGAACAATAATTCCAAGGCAACAATTGAACGTCCGGTGTCCAGGCCAATCTCCATATTCGACCGCATTTTGGTCACAGTTAAATTTACTACTGCACACAAAAACTGCTTCAACAAGCATCCAGAATTGATTTAAAAAACAAAAAAAACCTGCGAGTATTTGGTTTCAATACCAGTCGTTGAAAGCATTAAAGCCACTGGAATAACTATTCATATGTAGCTATAATTTCTGGTGTTTGTTTGCCTTTGGATTTCCTCAGAAAGTAATGTCTATCATCGTAAGCTCCACCAATTTGGTGACTGAAAGGTACTTCCACCTGATGAAAGGATACCTCTTCATTTTTTCCATATTATTTCCATGAATAACATCTTCTCCTTCTCTGAAACATCATTAAGTGTTCATACATACATATCAATATGCTCCTCCTTGCCTTTTCCCTTTTTAATCACGCTCCTCTGAACTATCCATTCAAAACTGTCCAGCTTCGTTACAGTGCCCATGCTATCACGACCAATAATGTGCAACAGCAGTGGTCATATCACCAGATACAAGCTTGAGCGGGTGGCTGGTGGTCCTGAAAACTCTTGTTTTCCTCAGTTTACCCATTTTGTTTCAACACTGGCTAACCCTCCTGGGCCAATCAGCTGATCAGTAGCCTCCCACCCCGTGACCAGTATTTGCTTGGCAGCCAAAATATGGTAAGTTTCCTTCCCAGAGTCATGGGCTCATTCTTTGGAACAGGTTGAGAAGATGAAACATCTGAAAGGATCAAGTATTACAGCTGAGAGGACGTTTGGTGGCAGATTTACTACTTCAGCTCAGATTACCCTCAGAGCCACAAAAATCTGAATGCACATTAAGCTGGTTACAAATGTAAATTTGTTGTGAGGGAGTAAAATTTGGAAACAATGTACTGAGCCATTTGGTTTTTTATTTTAGGTTCCTTTAGATTTCTGCCTTTTTAATATTTCTTTGATAAAAATGCAGGTGTACTCTGTATAGTATGAGTCACCTTCAATTATTATAACTCTCTAAACAAAGTTAAATGAGCATTTGTTTCAATTTACATTTATTACTTTTTTATCAGGGTTTGTCTTACATACTGTGCACCTCACTAAAATCTCAGTTTGTTGCATGTTAAAACACACACAGCCACCTTCTCTGCATATAAAATAACAAAATCCATATTCATATTTACAGTTGATATTCTCATATAATGGTGCTATGCTGAACATCAATAAAAATGAGTTGTAAGGACAATGCTCTTTTTTAGTCAAGATGCAAATACAGTAGCAATATGATTATATTTGTTCATGAATGATAACTGAGTCTCTGGGACAAAAAAATATCACTTTTGCAAAACTAATCTTTAATTATAGAAAAGTTTTTTCTTGTTTTTTGAACAGATATCTCAGTCTGGTTCAATAACAAGCCATCTCTCTCTCTCTCTCTCTCTGCGGCGATATGTTGGGAAGGCTCTGATGATGGATGGGTGGTATGTATGAATGACTGTCTCTATTTATTATTAGAGTGGAGGACACAGGCGCTGTGTTGTTGGGACTCAGACCATGACCCTGTGACCTTGCATCACACACACACACGCACACACACATACACTCACACAATTTCAAGTCTTTCCATAATAGAGTGTGTCCCAGTACACTTAGCCCCACTTTCCTTGATTACTCACACACTGATGTAGGCTGACACTGATCAGTCATCATGTCTCTGCTCCTAAGTGAGTCAAAATGACTTTGATAAATGGCTAATAACTGCAGCACCCAGTTGACCTAGTATTTAACACAGTGCTAAAAAACAAAAACAACAACAAAATGAGGCACCATCCTATTCTTGGGCTCTCTTTGTATTAATTATTTATAACCAAAATGGTCTCTTGTGACACACTGGCGGAGATCAGTCCAAGAAGTATATAATACTAATACAACTATTTGACTTCAGTACCTGTCTAAACACAAGCAGCCACACAAGGAAATAGCCAATATAAATAATGTGCTCTGAAAACAGTTAAATATTTTTTAAGACACAGCTTTATCAAGGTAAGTGATGGTACATTGGTTAGCTCAAAAGCACTGGAGCTTAATACAGCATCAAAGATATACTATGGCTGTAGACTCCTGGTTTAGTTTTCCTGGTGCTCTACAGTTGTAGGTACAAGCCACAGTTATAACATTTGTTTTCCTCTTCTACAAAGCCGATCCAGTCTTACCAACGTACAGGATGGCTTGTTTGTGGTAAGGTTTATTAACTGACTTTTGGTAAATGTAAACAGTTTTGCTGTGACATTATAATGTTTGATTAGTGGTTCAAAATAACACTACTGCAAAGTACTCAAGATACTATATACTATAAACAAAAGGGCTGATGGACATAATGTGTACACACATACTTATGGCATACAGTATACATATATAATGTTTAGAGCATCCATTATGTAGACTAATTGACTTGCTTGTGAGTCACAGTATAGGACAATACCACAGTAAAAACATCAGTCATGGTGTAGTAGTGGCCAGAAAGAGTTTAACATTCTTGCAGTTCTCTCAGAAACACCTAAAAGTGTGCAGAGACATTTGGCAGTCAAGGGCTGGCAAGTGACGCTGAAACAAAGAAGTTGGCCCCATCACTGCAAGCTTTCAATCACGATCAACATTGCTCACTGGCTAGACAAGACCTCATGTACCTGCCACCACCAATGTACTCAATGATACACTTCCCAAAATTGTTGAGCTACTTTAATAACTACTTCACCTCTTACTACTTTTATGAAGATTTATCTCTGAATTGCTTGTAGTATTGTTTTCTGTCACTCATTCTCTTGTTAAAACAGCATTGATCAATTTACTAGGTCAGGAAAACAAAATGTGTTGATGTTCTTAATGGTGTAAATGGTGACTACACAGTGAATCTCTACACACAGGAAAAGGTCAACTTTGATCTTATTTCTCATCTCAACCCTCTCTCCCTTTAGCCAAGTTTATATAATTTCTATGTAGTTTATGTAAATTACATCCTGCTATTCATGTTGACATAAATTTTCTTCTCAAGCTTTAATATCTCCTGCTCACTGTCACAAATTATAGATACAAAAATGTAGAAAATGTGTTAACACTTTTGTGTGCTCTGTGATAGTGTCATTTTAAACTGTCCAACCAGTTCCAAGTTAGTCGAAATCAAACTTGCCAGTTACAACTTACAAGTATGTTTAGAAAGCAAATGGGGGTTTGGAATTTGAGGCATTTTTCTCTTATTTGATTTGAGGCATGGTGAAAGACACAACATATAAGACAGGCTGTCTGAGAGAGTGAGACAGACTGCAGGTCATCATAAACCCTCCTTTATAAGAGCTGGAAGCTGTCTAAGCTCCCCAGGACCTCCTCATGAATGAACCACTCAGCTTTCCCTCAGTCTGGTTCATCTGTGTGTGGATAATAATGTGTTTGAGGGAATTACACTGGTTTAAGTTCTAGATATAAGTTGGTATAACATGATCCACATTGTTATTATTGTGAATAATTTGACATCCTTGTTGCAAAGTCAGGCATTGATACTTTATCGTAATAGTCTTGCTGTTTCTTTTGCTAGTGGTGTATATCTCCCCAACACATACAAACACTTTCCATCCCCTGCCAAATAACAAACAACCTTGGTCAACGTGGTATGCCAAAGGTATTTCACGCTAAGCGGTGGGAATGAGATTCCATGCACCGCCTCATGTTCAGCAACACATTCCACTGGAACCTCAGACTGGGTCCCTTCAGCTCCATATTAGTCACATTTATCTTTTTCCTTATATGAGTTGTAGGACACATTTAAATTTAAAGGCAAGCAATTTTTATTTCTAAAAGCACATTTCATTTAAAACAGAACACAGTTGTAGCCTTGTGTAGGCATGTTCAAGTCATTTTGTTTTTTTCCTTAGTATAAATACCAACTGCTGAGCTCTAAATGTCTTGGTATTTTTATTAAACTAAGTATGATAATTGTGTTGATGCTGTGTATTTTACAGTAAATAAAGAGACTCGGCCATATGTTTTATCACAACAACACCAAAGTATTCCAATTAAATTCAAAACAACTACTAACACTCCACTAAGATGTGTAACTTAGCAAACTGCAGCAGTGAATCAGGAGTAACATCCACAGGCTAACAGGCTAACTAGAAATGACTCCAGTGGCTGGGGAAACTCCAGTGTTGTCTTCAGTATTCTTTGGTGTGGACTGCAGTTATGGGATGCATCAGGACAGTGAGTCTGTACAAGAGCTGGTATCAGCAACTGAGTTGAGTTGAGTTTACAGGGGTCTGTTGGCTGAAAAGTCTTCAGCAGCGAGTGCACACACCTACGGTGGAGTGTGAGGGCCAAAGCATGTGTTTTATCGGCCCCCTAGCAATACCACTTGAAGCTAAACTTTTGTCACATATAAAAGGCAAACAGGCAGGAGAGGGTGATGTTGATTCATAACAAGACAAACTTGATTCTTATCAAACTTGCAAAAATACCAATAGAAAAGATTTGTGTTCAATTGGGGCCACCACGAGAAGCCATTCAACAGGCTGGAAAGACATCAAAAGCACTTGCTCCAGTGTATGTGCAGATTGTCAAACCCGAACAAGGTTGACAAACCACAGTAAAATCTGTAACTTGCTGGTTCTAGAGCATGATGCAGCAGTCAGTTGAGTCTTGGATCTCAGGCGAAAGGTGCTGGTGGCCACCATCAACATCACAACAAAGAAACCTAATGTTTTTAGTGCAAACCACATAACTGCAATGTCCTGACTGGATTCTGTCTCGAGTCTGTAGCATCATACCCCTCTGCCCTTGTTCCATACTCTCCTAGCTATAAACTGTCAGTAAAGGCAAAATGCCAAAAAAAAAAAAAGTATTTGAAAAAAAGCATCACAATAGGATGAGAGATGAAGCCCAGACACATGAGTAAGGATAAAAGTTTAAAAGTACATAGACCTCAAGTCTACAGTCTATGTGTTTTGAAAGAGAGATGAATACAGCATTTCATTTTTAAAACAAATTCATTAGTAGATGGTCTTCAAATACAGGATAAACTACATTAATCATATTCAAGAGAGAAGCCAGCTTCAGGATGCACACACACAAACACACACACAGAGCCAATGTAGTCACCAGGGTAAAGGATAAGCCGTCACCCTTACTGTCACTTCGTACTAGCAAGGGACCTTCCATTCTCATCATGAGTTAGGGACGAGGAGTGCCACAGGCAATAACGTACAATACATCCATAATGTAATATTGCTAACACAATACAAAACAAAGTGTAAATATAAATACAGCAGGTGGCTGTCTGGGATCCTTGAGAATGAATGTGCAATGAATTTTAGTTAGTCATTTCATACTGGATCTTTAATTTTAACTGCTAATAAAAGGAAAAGCCTATGAATGATAGGGTTAGATTTAATGAGTTACAAAACATTTTACAGTGGATCTATCAGTATGCATTAATCATTTGATACATGATCAGATGAATGAATAACAATTTAACTTCCTTTAAAGGTGTGGTTGGACTATAGTTATGGGTAAAAAAAGGCAGGTTGGTCTGGAAGTAATGATGGCACAGTTACATGTATAAAATTACTGAAGAAAATGACTAGCGATCACCACTACTGCATTCAATAAGTTGTGCATGACACCTTATCAAACATGTCATGTCATTGCGTTCTCAGTTTTAGGGACCCATTATTTTGCAAGTTAAAAATCGGCATGGCTGAGACCAAATCAGGAAAAGCATTCATAATTTCATTAGTCTCATGGGATGGCAGAGTGGTGATCGTTCTTGCTGAACCCTCAAAAAATATTGACGAAATTCTGTACTCTCAGCAATTCAGTTTGCAGTACAAGTGTAAGTAGCTTTCACAGCTAACAGGCACTTAGAATGAGACTGTGACCTTGAGTGTCTTGCTTACTTAAACAATATCAGACACTACAATAAGATGAAACTGTTTCTAACACTATAAAACACAGGCAACATATATTGTCATGTAGACAGTGTGCCAGTGACAATTATGTGATAATTATAAAAGAAAAGGAAGAAAATAACATAGCAGGGTTATATCTCGGCCTCATTTGATTTTCTTCTTCCATGCATTTCATTATTATCATGGTGTGGCTCTGTACCTCATGGGCGGGGGCGTGGAAGAGGGTAACCCGTCAGAGGCGGCCTGGAGCCTGGTGACCTACAGGCGCGTACAGATGCCAGGCTGAGCAAATAAACCACTTGATTTGCTTGAATTATTTCACCTGTCATCTACACAAAACCCCTATCCTATGATCTAAGGCCCATATTACATCAATATATTAATATGGCGATTACCTCTAGATTGACACTGGGTCACATGCAGTAAAACAACTTCAGCTAGTCATAATAAGTACAATATTTGGACCTTTAATGAAATGTTATATTCACAATTTCCTCTCTTTTCAGGAGAGAATACAGAGCCTGAAACTTACTGAATCTCAACTGCAGCATCACTGTCTTATAAAGGGATCCAAGCGCGATGTTTGACCGCTGTCCTCATCACACAGAACCATACAGCCACACCACAACCTGGTGTGTTTGCCAAGAGATGCAGGGAGATGCCTTCTGACATTGAGCAGACATGCTGCAGCCAAGCCCCAACAATGTATAATAAAATAAAATGTATAATAAATACTAAGATATGACAAATGGTTGCTTCTCATCGCAACATTTCTACTTCTACCACTCTACCGAAGGCTCCACAGAACATGGCATAGATATGGTGTTACTTATGTTTACTGCATTCAAGTTCATCACAAGGAAATGATAAAGATAACAGCCAAACAAAGAGCGATCCTCCCATCTTTCAGAAGACTGAGTCATTGCTTGACACAGGGCGATTAGAGGATAGTGTAGGTCCATCTTATACAGTATGGAAGTTGTTGCCTCTTTTTCAGAGGTGAAGCAAAACAAGCGTATATAAAAATGTCATCAATCTTTAGAGTTATTTTTTGTTGACAGTTGTAATAATGCCAGTCTGGTAGTGGAATTTGTCATTTACATTGGAGCTGATGGAGTATAGTCTGAGAGGTTTATTGTGATTGGGAATTATATTGTTGTTTATTAGGGCAGGTTTCACTGGAACATGATGGACAGCAAGGTTGGTGGTCAAAGAGAAATCGATTTCAGATGCAAAGTGCTAAAATGTTTTACTGCTTCAAGAAAGCGGTGCTGTTTAGCCTCAAATTCACACACACACACACACACACACACTGCGAGGTGATTACTGGAAAGAACTATGTGCTGACTTTATGCGTTTCCAGTCAAATTGTCAGAGATGAAGATTGACACCAAGTTAAAATAACATGAAATTACAGTTAACAGTGGAACACAGATAGTTACACACCTACACACACACACACTGGTTTTAGAGACTAGATTGAAACTTCCATGGCCAGACTCTGACAGTGACTGCATGTGGGATACTGAAGTATAGCCAAAGCTTGAGTGTGTGAGGGGTAATAATGTGTGTGTGTGTCTTGTTGACCATATCTGTTGTTTTAGCATCATTCACAAACCAAAGCGATGATTTAAGTGCATATATTAGATTTCAATGAGAGTTGTATTTTGCATTTTGGGACTAGGATATTCACCACTAACACGAACCTTGTGCACACACACACACACACTGACCACAAGCACCACATTGTCAGAGCAGCATCAGTCAAGTGCTTGCTGAGCTACAATACATGTGTTTTCCTGCCTTCTTTTTCTCTCTCTCATACACTTGCACACACACACACACACACACACACACACACACACACACACACCGCGGCGCCGTGGGTTGGTGTATGATTCACATCTTTTGGTTTGAGCTTAGGAAGAACCGTTTCCGTATTTCTGGTGTTTTCCAGTACAGATTCATGATTGTCTTTCTGGTTGTTTTTGAGTCATAATAGGCGTCCAGCAGAGGCCTGTCCCAAGTCAATGTGGAGACCTGGTATGGAATCCTTGTGGGTTTTCCATGTGCCTGTTACATTACAAAGTTATCAGTTCTCTCCCTTTTTACTGTCTGTTGACAGCAGAAAATAGGTAGCATTGGCTGTCTGTTGACAGCAGAAATAGGTAGCATTGGCTTGTGACACTGCATGAGGCCAACAAAATACTAAAAAGATAGTGATTTGTTTTGCAGATGATCCAACAAATATGTAGTTTTGGATGGGACATATGAATGAAATTACTGTATACCCTGCCCTTTGGGTTTCCCACACTAAAATGCCTCATTCTGTGCATGATGAAAAATTGTTACGATGGTGTTAATTAATAAACCTGTCATTCAGTCATTCCTTGGAAGCGACATGTCTCAGAGGAGTGAGCCACCAGATAAAGACACACTTTTTCATGGTCTTATATCATTACTTTGATGTACTGGGTACCATTTGGTTTATTACAACTAAGCTGAAACTTGTCTTTCTACTCTTCTTCTTGTCTTACTATTACATACTATATAAAACCCTTTACTAAGTGAACACTAAAAATTTTGCAACTTTTTTCTATCAATCTGACAACACTGGTTTTACCGGTTTTACCAAGTACCTGCACAGCATGAATTTAACATAAAAACGTTGAATTAAGGTGTTACATTCCCTAGGTAACTTTGCTCATATGTACTTTCTTATCAAAAGCGAAGGACAGCAGAGACATAATGATCTATTTATGAATCTTTATAGCCTACACTCATAACTAAACCACAACACTGACATATTATCACCTTATAAAGCTGATACGCGGCAAACTTGTGAGCAAACAGTTGCAGATTCACACATGCAACAGACATGGAGCAACATCATCATTCATTTGTATTCATGGTTGAATGTAATGCCCACTAGTCTTTAGCTCGTTTTTATACTGCATTTACCAGCTAGTCGTTGACCTCTGCACTGTGCTGAGCAGGCACTGTAGTGTAGTGTAATAGTGACTTTTAAGAGCTTTGTCCGAAAATGAACTGTAGACAACCCTGAAGAGAGTGGTCAATCTCAGCCAGCAGGAACATTGTAGGCTGGAAGCGGGAACTGAGAGGGCAACACAGAGTCATGTGACTATTCACTATGGGCTAATCACCACAAGTTGACATGCGATCTTTTGGTAATGTAAACCATTGATTATATTTAGCCTCACTAAAGGGTATGTAGAGTCTTGGCGCAATATTTGCCATTTGATACAGTACCATATCTTGGATGCAGTCCCTTGTACCCTAACCAAAATGCAGAATGTAGTGGCTTGCAGCTAGTGGTCTTTTGGCGCAGCTGAGAACCCAGATCTCCTCCTTCTTTGCCAGTGAATCACTGGGTAAAATAATGCTTTCTAAGCCACCAAAACTAATGAAACTGGTTGCGAACAGATATATATGTTTTCTTTACTTTTACATTAGCTACTGTGGAATGTCAGGATGTCCCTATTCAGCTGCACCACCAAGCATACAAAGCTGACTCAGGAAAGTGTTTTTTTCAATGTTAAAATTATTTTGTGTAGTTTTTCCTTTAACTGGGGTAAATCATCCTCAATAACTTCAACAGTCCTCAATAGGCATTACCCCGGTCGTTAGTTTAGTCCTCATCACAGGTTTTACTGCTGACATGAACTTCCATTTTAACGATTTTCCATCTCCAGCTACACCATATTTACTGAACTGTTAGTCGACCTAGGCAATCTACAGCTGTGTGTGTGTGTGTGAATGATCTTGGTTTGATAATATTAGATGATATTGAGGTTTTGTTGTGTCAATATTAATAGTTGGCTCAAGCGGTACCAGAGTAAACAGCAGCTTCGCTAATATCATCACATACGAAACATCCTACTGAAATACATATGAGCAGTATTTTTCTCAGCTACTTGTGGGCTATCCGCAGTTCTGAATACTACCCACAATGCCACCCTGAATAAACTTGATTGCAGACCCACTCTCTGTAGTTGTGTCTGAGTTTCTTGATCAGTCTTTGTCAAAAATGTTCATTATACAGTTAAGTTTGAGTCATCTTTGTTGTTAACATGCTCAGCATCCAAAGTCCAGTTCATTTGATTGGGGTAGACACTCCTTTTCACACACTTGAAAGGTGCCAGGTACAATTTATGTGTACTCAGAGTGCAGTTGCATCTGGTGTGGCTTACTGTACCAAAAGATGCTATTATGAATGTGTACTGTGGTGTACTCTTCTTCTTCTTTGTGTTGCACAGGATACAAACCAACCAGATGCAGTCGCCACCTACTGTATAGGTTATTAAAGTGAAAGCTTACCAGTGGGAGTGGCAGGGGGCAATCGTCCCCTTAATCATGTTATACTGGTGTTACTATAATTACCAGTTCATTTCAACAAGTAGAGGTTTTATTGTGTCTGGTAGAGAATGACTGCTAAAAACCACCTCCTCAAATTTCAGCTCTTGTATACTTCTTAGATGCATTTACACTTGGTCTTTTTTGAAATCAGGTAGCTATCCATCTGCCCAGGATGCATGAGAGTTTAGTGGCGGGGTCAAATATAAATGGTTACATCATTGGGAGTCCATCACTCAGGTAATTAAACCCATTTAATAGGTGTCAATATGCAGTATTTTAAGCATTTTGCATTACCAACTCTGAAATCAGTGACCCGGGCTATCCAAATCCTTCGTAAGTGCAGAATCTTTCCATTCATCCCATCTGATGTAAAAGGCATCAGCAATTCCCGCCTCTTCAAGTCAACATGGGTCTGTGAATGTCTGCACAGTCAGTCACAATAAGACCAAAATTAATGTTTTGCCAACCAACGTGTGACCATGCATCAGTTATGCTGTTCCAGCCATTACAGTGATGTCTTTCAATGTTTTCTGTTTCCACCTTATTCAATGATGACAAGTCCTTTCTTGTGTCTGCTCAGTTCTGGAGGCTGTCATTGCTCAGGAACATCCATTTCTTTCTCTGTCTTCAATGTAAACAAGAAATGTAGAACAATCACTTCCTGTGTACGGTTATTATTCCTCAGATAGACCGACCAGACACCAGATGCTTGGAGGGAGCAAACCACAACCCCTCATGAATGGATAGAGATTTATCACTGTTATTCTAGTTACTTGGTAGAAGTTATGAACTTAAAAAATATCCAAAATTGAGCTCTCAAACACACCTAGGCCAAGTTTTCCCGTGCAGACCTTCGGCTCACAAAACCACCAATGACCTAGAGCATGAGTCAGTAGGACGGAGGGAAATTCACGTCAAGTGTTCTTGATTCAGCCTTGTCTTCAGCTTTCCTCTGTAATTGAATTAAGTGGGTGGGGAATCTAAAAAGAGCTGCAGAGGTTGTGAAATAGTAGACATGGCCTTTTAATCCCTGCCTCTGTTTGAAATTACATAAAGCCCCTATGCCTTTTGTAAAGTGTACTTCTCTTGGTGTTGTGCTGTCAGTATTGGAGTTACACAAGGGGTTAGATGGTTTATTTTAGAAAGAGGCAATGAAGGTGCAGAGCTGATGAGGAGAGGAGAAAAATAGTAAGAGAAATGGAAACAAGGGAAAAACAGAAGGTATAGTGTACAGAGAAAATAAGAGACAAGGAAAAATTGAACAGAGTTTAAGTTTAAGTGGGTAGTAACAGTTTGTTTAGGTGGTCAAAAGGCTCCCCTGGGTCAGGGTCAGATCTGATGCTGAATCTGGGATGTTATTACCAGGAGAAACCAGTCCAACCACTGTATGTCACAAAACAGCAGACATATCACCTGAACGAACCAATTTAGACATCTAGCAATTTATTTTGTGATAGTTTGACATTTGCTTATTCACCTCAGCCAAGGTTAAACAAAAGATAGATATACCACTCCGTAAGATAAATTAAGCTACAGTGAGTAGCCAGTTAACTTAAGCACAGACTGGAAATGAAATAGCTAGTCTGGTCTCAGGGTAAAGGTAACAACATCAAAGCTGGAAATATTGGTGATCAAAGAGTGAGATAATGAACAAAAATATTACGTTTTCAGGTAAACAATTGAATCCTCTAGTTTGAACAGGTTCTAGATGCGAGTATGGCTGGGGAATTGCGTGAGTCCAGATGGTTCATTTTAAGGGACAGTTTTCACAAGATATGGGCTGTCTACTTCTTCTGCTGTGTCCATGTTTATATTTGTGAATCAGTCAAACCAACAAGAAACTGAATTTTAGAACTTTAATGTTAAGCAACAAACAACGTTGGGAGGCTATAAATGATTATGTTGTGTCTGCATCGATGCAGAATGGTCACGTTCCGTCCGCCAATGCAGCATGGGAACTAATATTTCGCCCTGTTAAATACCCACCTTCATTTTAAAGGACCAGATGAAAGGAAAATGGCAGTGCTGACAATTCATGATTCAAGTATTATCAAACTTGAACATAATTTTTGGTTCATGAAATTTTCTCCTGTTTTAATATTGAAAATAATTTTAAAACAATATAGAGCCCTCAACTTGTAAGGCGTGGCGATTCTCTGCAAGCTCTAACACAGTATAACATGCTGAAATATTTTACATGGCTGCATCAATGTAAGTAACATTAAGCATTAATTTATTACTGCTTTGATCTGCTTTGGAACAAATGAAAGATGAATGACTGGATTGCTTTTGTTATTCCTAAATCTTGAGTAAACATGTATATCTGCAAAACTGGTTAGATCATTTTAATTTGCAGGTGCCAATTCATTTGGAAGACAATATGGAAAGCATGACTGTGTTGGCTTAATATCAATAATTACCTGCTGTCAAGAAATTTCTAGCGCTTCGGCAACCAAAAGCTGTGTTCCATTTTGTTCAAATAATTTATCTCCTAGATTATGGCTTGTAGTGTGGCATCTGTTCAGGGATATCCAGGTCTCTCTCTCTCATGCTTCTGCCCTCCTTGAGTGTGAGGTCACCAAACTCACCATCACATGGAGAATTTGTGACAGAGGACTTGGGCTGCATACATGAATTTCTCTTCAAACAGATCCATCTCGACATGAGTACAGGCACGCTCTATAAATCAACCTGATGGGGATGAAATAATAAAAAGGGATAAAATACTGTACCTGGAGTTTTTGGGGCTTGTGTACAACTAAGAAAACCAAGTCTTATAGACATATCTATTGTTTGTACATTTTGTACATGATGTATTGAACCGAGTTACAGCTCCAGTGCATGAGGCTAGATGGTAGTGCGTTCAAAAGCTAATCTGAACACAACAGGGGCTTTGTGCAAACAACCAAATAACAGCGGTGGGAGGCTTCTCAGGTAGCAACACAAGCTGTTTTCATTCCCCACTGTGCAGGGGAACAGCATCAGTCTAAGAAAAAGCCTATCACAGCATACTTTTTTTTTTAAGAAATCTGTACTTCCCAAACAACATTGAAAGACAGCATCCTACTACGTGGAAAATGTTTCCATTTGTCACAGTCCATCATCAATTCCCTCATTGCCATGTAATTATGGTGAAATAAAGAGATACAACAGATTGTGAAGCCAGTGGTACAAATGGCCTTTTTGACAGAGGAAAAGATTATACAAGAAAGGGCAAAGTGCAGGTAAGCCAAATTAAGCTGCCCTAGGCTCTGGGAGGTTTAAGGGCCACTCAGCAGCAGGAGCATGAAGGTCAGCCACCATTCAGCCTGTGGATTTAAAGTCGTACCATTCAGCAGCTGCCGTGTTGCACAAGCGTGGCTGCAGCCAATAAGCAACCCTACTCTCTCTATATCAGGCCAGCGCACATACTCCAGTCTTAATTTTAGACTTTATTTTGATTTCTCCTCAATCCTGTGGGTGTTGGTTTCTGTCTTTGACCTTGGCCAGCTCAGCTGTTCCTTCTTGTTCTGTCTCATTACTCTGCTTGTCTATCTGTCCATCTGTCTTGTTCCCCGATTCTCCACCAGTTGAACACTGTTTTCTGTAGTGCTGAAATGGGTGCCAATCATTCACTTATGGTCCTTTGCTGTGCCAATCTAGATACATTTGATTGTAAAAATGACACCCTATCAAGAAATTCTTTTATGTATTTATTATCCATGCTGCATGCACTTTCCCAACAATAGGATACCGTCATTACAAAATATTTTTGTCTGTATTTGTAGAAAATACCTACTGTAGAATTTAGGCATCAGGAGCTCAGTGGGTCCTGGGGTGTTACTGCAAAATTGTCAGCCAGAGGTGAAACTCAAGAGAGTGCCAGGCGAAATCCCACATATATGCTGGTGATAAAGCAGCACACATACACACACACACACACACAGGAGAGACTCATTAAGGTCATAAAGTCACGGGGGAGCAGTGCCAGAAAGCTGATCACTCTCCACTGTCTAAACACTGTCACTCAGCCTTTATTAGCAGGTCAGCTCTCACCAGACTGGAGATATTAGCCTCCTTTTAAAGATAATCACCAAAGATTACATTACGGTTGCCAGAGGTACCAGGACAACTCAGGAGACACTGAGTTCATGAGGCAATACTCATGAACAGGATAACTATATAAAAACAATCATATAAAACAGCAATTTAATGTGCTTAATGTAACTATGGTATTACTGTGAGGGCTGTGGATTAATACACACTTGGTACTCTAGTAGTGTTCCTACCTTGTACTTGTATGGAACTAATTCAAAACTATAGTATCAATGATCATTGTAATCTGTGGGTGAAACAGTGACGCCGTGCATATCTATGAAATTGCAGTGATTCCCCACATTTGATACAATAGAGACTCGTTCAAGTCCTCCTCTCTTCTCTCCGTGGCTGTACTTTCCACAGTCAAATGAGGAAAAAAGATGTGTCAAACAAGTATTAATTTTGAGATTTTAAACCACTAAATGACCATAATGTATCTGTAGGGATTGATTGGGTAAAAGATCCAATACCTCACTATGTTCTTTGCCAGATGCTGAGATTTTTGGCATTCAGAACTCACTTTCAGCCCCGCAATCTGTTATGGAACAAAAACCTCACTGTTAGAATTTGACTTAATCATGTCAGTGACCTTTATCTAAGTAGATAGGGCCTCTGCTGGTAAAAATTCTTTTCTCAAAAGAGAGTTCTAGGCAGGCAGACACATTAAAACAAACATAAGTTACGAACAAACAACCCTATAAAATCCATACAAATTGTGTTAGCTCACTAGTGGAAACATATGGTTTAGACTAGGCTACCCAGTTTACCTGAAGTTCTCTAATATTAGAGGGGTGTGTGTATTATGTTGCCAAAAAATGCCAGCCATACGTGTTTTTGTTACTGTGGAGCCGTTAGCATGTATGATCACTGCAACTGTACAAGCCAGTAACAGTAATATTGACAGTAATATCATCCTGTTTTCCTTTTCCTCTATCACCAGCTGTTGCTGGCCTCTGTTGCTATACTGGATACTTACCCTAGCACCACTTTTTAAATCTTGACATCCACAAAGTCATAGTTTGGGGGCCTGGCTTGAATACTTTCCATGAACTCCATTAACAGACAAACCCTCATCAGGAATTCTACTGTCTTCACAAATCTGGGCTCCCTTCTTTTGTAAATCTGGAGTAATCATAATTTAGAGTTGTGACCATTTTTAGTTCATATGTCCAAAGAGAAAATAGAAAGTGTGAAAGAAAGTGAAAATTAACCATGAGACAAAGATGGCTGAACTCCAGCAGGCTTTTCAAAGAGAGACGATAGGCAGGTATTGCATGAGATAGAGGGACGAGTGCATGCTAGTTTTGTAAAAACCACGATTTAGCTATTAGCTGGGTTGCTGGTTTAGCCCATATTGACATGGTCCAGCAGTTACCTTGTAGCAGTGACTGTGACACTGTAGAAGCAATTAGCTACAAATTTGTGTTACATTCTTGGAGTCATATTTCGGCTGAAATCTGAGCACACAGACACGACACATGTATTTTTGATACAGTGTGATGTACACTTTAGAAATTCATTGTTGTGAGAATATCCCTTTCAGATGGCATCATATATCCATTTAGGATCACAGGCAATCCTTGCAGGACTTTCAGTGTCGTCACATTTTAAAGTTTCATTCAGTGTCAGAGGTAATCTAGTGATTTATTGAATCAGTGCGTTGCTAGGCAGGGCTGCTAGCAGCTATTTGGCACACTTTTAACGGTTTCAGCTTATTAGTATAGACTTAAAAACAGAATACCTTGTAGCCCATAGTTACTCCTTCAGTCAAACTGCATTACCTCCTGTTTTACATCCCAGATATTACGTTTGGGATTCTTTTTCCAAATTAATAATTAAACACATCCGTGTGCTTGAGTCATTGAGAAAATAATTATCAGGGTAACTGCAATGCTATGGAATACATGAACAGCACAAGAATCACAAAAAATGGTAAAGCTACATGCATTAATGACACAGAAGCATACACACACACACACACACACTGTCTCTACCCTCACTGACACACAAGTTCACAACAATTCAATAACCAGCATGTGCTCAGAGCCTGGGAATGAGACTGACAGGCTGCATAAATAGCCTCACATTGGTTCAGAGCAGCAACACCCAGAGCCACCCAGCACACTGATAACACTCACACACACTGGCTCCTATGGGAAACTATTACAGTTTAGTGCACACTGTAAAACAGTCAACAGTATCAGGGCTGGAAATCAGTCTGCATCTGTTGGGGGTTCAGAAAGTTTTTGGAAAGTGTGAGTATGTATGTGTGTGAGAGTGGGTTTAAGCAGTGTATTGCACATGTAGAGTCTAAGCCTGCAGTGCATGTCCATTACACACACACACACACACATGCTGCTGTTATCTCTGCTGTGAGGGAGTACCTCCTCGAAGTTCTGCCGAGCTGTTTCCGTGTGGTCGCCCCGGATATTAATCACTGCATCGAGAGTAATGTGTGTGTGTGTGTGAGTGTGAGTGTGAGAGTGTGCACATTTCATGGTGGAGTACCTGCTGGAGTGGCTTCCCTGGAAGGAAGTAACATGTTAGAGACGGAAAGTGCGTGACCTCAGAGGGATTTCCATCTCTCTGTGTGTGTGTGTGTCCGTCTTCAGCAGGGTGTCAGTTACTGAAAACCAAACCACTGTTATCTAGAAATCAGTGTGAAAGTTAGCTTACAGAACAAACACAGAGCAGTACATTGTCAGTCACAACAAGGCAGAGATTTTACACACCCATTAGTCACAAAAGCTTTCAGCTATTCTGAAATTGATTCAGGTTGTCTATTAGTCATCATGGAGCAGAGGATGGAATGAAGGAGTTAAAGGAGACAGAGTTGGGAAGGAATGGAAAAATGCAGGTAGAAGGAACTCAGTCCAAAATTCCTTAAATGCTGTCAATGGTTTGGAGCATGTAGAAACTAGAAATACTGAGGCAAGACTCCATTCCATCATAGATTATAATAGTTAAAGAGAAATTCATGAAGAGACAAACAGGGAGATACTTTGACAGTGTCAGGTGAACATGAGTGTAGGTGAAACAGTCAGGCAGGATTTTACATTGACATATTAGACCCTGAAAAAATGCTTGTCCTCAGCAATGGGAAAGTAAACTACATTGGGTAACACACACACACACACATACACACATAGTCAGAATTCCATCACCATGGACGACCACATTCTCAGTTAAAGGCATTCTTTGACATCCTAAAATCAGTGAATTGTGACTTGACTTGTGACAAACAACTAAGGTTTGACCTTTGTGACAACAGGACAACAGCCATAAGGAGAAGATGGTATGCTGAGAATCTTGTATGTGCGTGCGTGTGAGAGAGAGAGAGAGACAGAGAGAGTGAGAGAGAGTAGGATAAGAAAAAAGGATAGAGGGATCACAGTAGATGTTTATCATTTTAGCTAAACTTTGGTAAACTCACCTAAATTCAGTTTAGTCAAGTGTTAAAGTTTAAGTTTTATTCCATATATCGTATAACTGTAAATGTATATGATATATGTAATATTTTGATAGCCGTTACATTATTACCCATATTGGCAAATATGAAATTTTCTTTTACTATATATACTATACATTTACTTTACATACTCTACAACAAAAAATATTAAATTGTTTTCAATCACAAAAAGCCCCAAACAGAGAAGCCTTTGGTAAAAATTACAGAGGCCCTCGGGGACCGCAATTATAGCTATGTTGGTGGCAGCCTCCTGAGGATGAGACAACAATGAGACAAAACACATGTACTGGTCTGAATTATATCAGAAGTTCAACAGACAGAACGTTTTAACTCGGCCCCATATGTGCTATACAGGAAGAAAATTATTGTGTATTTATTTATTATGGTAAGGAAGACTACTGTTTGTTTCCCGTGTGAAACCAATGGTCTGTGTTTCTTTTATCCGCAACTGTTCCAAAAGCTTAACTGCATGTTTGTTGTAACCATGACAACAAAGGTCCTCTAACCTTAAGGAAGTGCTTATTTTAACCCAAACCATGATCTTTTCCCAAACCTAAGCGAGTAGTTTTAATGCCTAAACCTAACCAAACCATGACTGTACCATAACCTGAACTGTGTGTTTATTTGTGTTACCATGACGATGATGGTCCCATACACCTACCTATGTACTGCCTAACCAGGCTTGTTAAGCATTGGCTTTTTGTATTTCTGCTTAGCTCTTGTATATGGAACAATTCCACATCAAGTCTGTTCATGAATGACATTTATGTCAGTCTGTGTTGGGCACAAGCACAATGACTTGTAGCACATGGTGATCTTGTGTTCTGTAACTGGGTAATTCACATTTGGACCATGGAGGTAAATGTTAATGGAAATGTTAAAAGGTTCTATATAGGTAAAATGCCAGATGAACTTTTATCTTCCACCTATTCATTTGGCATAAAGTGTCAGAGAGGTTACCACGAGTGTGCTGTCAGCAATTTACTTGACATCATGTTGTAGGATTTCTGTGCACTTAACTTTTAAAAACATCCAAAGTTGCCACGTGCAGCCCTACACACGAAAATCAAGCTGAGAACAAACAGATGGTTTTGCTAGATTTAAACAATAAAATATCTGTTGTTTATCACAGGTCAACATATGTGTGAAATTCCACACATAATTCAGCATCAGCACTGGATCAGCGTGAATTTCCAAAAGCAGACTGTAGCCTGGTATGTATTGTCCTGGTTAAGGAGGATACTGAGAAGCAATAAGTGCTTTTACTCTTCCCTTCTCTGCTCTCACCTCCTCTGTCTCTGTCTGACTGTCTTTCTTCTCCCCACTGATTTTCTGAGACAATAGGATTCAGCTGTTAGGTTGTAAAATCCTCTGGAACATCACTAAAGAGGCGGCACAGCCTGCAAATGGCTTCAATTAGCCTGTCACATGCTAATAAAGATAGTTAAAAAAGGGACAACTATCCAAATCACACTCATGCACACACACTTGCTCGTAAATACTGAGCAAAAAGTATTATGTCCTGATGTGCGCTGAAGTCAGAGGATACACACATGCAGGGAAAAACACATGCACACCAAAAAATACACAGTGATTCACGCAAAACACACACTTAACTATTACCACAGAGACACAGATACGTGCACATGCAGATTCACAGACACACAGTCACAGCACGTGTACAAACACACACACACACACACACACACACACAATCAATGTACAAAACTCGCATATGGACAAACACAGATATTTAAAATCCTCTACACTCATATGTGCACACCACATGTACATAAATATGTTGATACACAGACGCTGAACGAACACACATACATATACATACACACATATGCGGACAATCACATATAAAAACACAGTAACAGGGCCAAGTGTGTCGTGTCAGTGGGACGTCCCGGTTCCTGTTTTCACTCTGTAACACTCAGTGTGACTGAGAGAAACTCAACATCCACGTCTCTGCTGTCTGGTGTCTGAAACACACAAGGCTGACAGCTCTCACTGACAAACAAAACGCACATACTGTCTCATACTTCCACATCTGTGTGTGCTTGTGCGTTCCTGAACGTATGAGGAAGAGGGTTCATTTAGTGTTTAGGTTCTTTGCTTGAGGAGTGCCAAGCTGCATACTGCCATCGACAAGCTCCATCAATCACATGGCTGTGTTGAACCTGGAGTTAGCTAATTGGTTAAAAAAGATATACTGCAAATTTGAACAGAGCTAAATCTATGACGCATTATCAAACCACATCAGGAGTCTATGTTTTACACTAAACGTGACTGAGATACACATGGCAAAGTAAAAGTCATTTGTTAATACATGAAATTGGAGGCTTAAAAAGAGATTTTACACAGATACATCTAACTGAAAACAATAGCACTGTGTATTGACTGTACACTGGTGTTTCTCATGGTGATTTGTTTTTCACAAGGCCCAACACGTCTGTGGTTTTTGCCGCCTGCAGTGGATCTTCAGATCTGATTGCTACAATGTCAGATATTCCACAAATTGTTATAACAGTTACCCAGTGACCTGTAATAAGGGTGACATTGTGCATATGCTCACTATGTTCCAAACATGTTCACCAACATATGGCTTCACAGAGTTTACAACACAACATAACTCTTATTGTTATGTGTTGCTAGCATAGTTGGTTGTTTACATTTGATACACACAACTAAAGTTGGTTTTGTTTGTAGTGAACAACAGCTTACTGTGCTCATAGTGACAAATGGAAGCAGTGTAATTATCCAGTGCTGAAGATGGTATTAATATGGTTGGTAATGAGCTTGATTTGACAGGTGTGTATGAATGAGTCTTCAACTAGCAAGACAATTTTTCAGCTCTTTTCATATACAGAAGGGTTAAGTAGAGTGTTAATTTAGTAACACATTTCAGGCTGATGTTCATCATCTTAAGGCAACATTTTTTAATAGATTTAGAGCTGTATTATAATTAATAATTAATAGGATACTAGACCAAAAGATTTGAAGCAGAGAGAGGAGTAATCTTGCTTTTTTTCTCTTTTGTTTTGCCCTGCCCTGCACGACAGGAAACAGGAAGCAGGGAGTATCCTGCTGTCTTTCCACCAGTGATTGGTTCCCATTGTCATGACTGATGATATCACTAGGAGTTTCACCAACACTGCTGTGTTGAAAAGCACTTGGCATAGCACTCATGAAGGAGGCTTACCTCTGCTATTTCTCCTTAGGTATTTGGTTGTGAAGTACTGTGAATTTGAAAATGTGCACTGCGCATCATGTTATATTTTCAATCATTATGACTTTTATATAAGGACTAAGAAACATGTCTCTGTAATTACTACTCTCCCATGGTGGGAATAAATGGTGATGCACACCTAAATTTTGTTGAGTGAAGATCAGGTTCCACCATACCATCCTGATCGCAACCAGATGATGACCTTTGGTTAAAAACATTGTCAGTGATGATCACAATATTTATTCTTTCATGTTGGCTAAGCATACATGTTTCAGTGAACAGGACCCAAAATAGAAACCACTCATAATAAACTGCAAGGATTTGGATTGGGTCATCTGAGATCTGAGTAGCATGTGGTGGATTCAAGGTGGCAAACTTAAAATAACACCATTAGGATCGCTCGAAGATCCATCCATCCATCTATTAGTTATACCACTGAGGAGTGACGTTGGGCAAAATGTGGTGTACATCCTGGACGGGTCGCCAATCTATCGCAGGGCTGACACAGAGAGACAAACAACCATTCACACTTTAGACTGTGGGAGAAGGCCAAAGTACCTGGAGGAAACCCAGGCACAGGGAGAACATGCAAACTCCACACAGAAAAGCCTATAAACCTCTTGCTGTTGCCGGATTTGCAGGAACACAAGAAATTGTAGAAAGTCATTTGACAGGTGATGTAGCCATGTATAGCCAGCAGGGTGTGCTGAACCACCATTGCTTAGGTCAGCAAAAATGGACAATTCAATATTTTTAAAGCAACCAACTATCACTGAATTTGCATTGTACATTTGTGTACTTTTATATCGTAGATCACAAAGATTATACTATGACTAAATTAGATTTTAAAATCTTAAACATATTTTTTAATTAAAATTAATTAAAAATTATATGAATGCTATAAGCGGTGGCAACTAGTCAGTGTGGGTTGCTGGGGCACTGCCACCTCTAAACTCCTGTGAATGGAATGATGGCTGAAGCTCTTAGTAAGCTGCTAATGCTAACACTGGCTATGTAGTGATAGCAAAAACTTACATATAGCACCTTTACAGAGACAAATGAATACACTCTGATGACTAGAATTGTGTGAGTCGAGGGAAATAGCAAATTTTGTTTTGGCCATAATTAACTAACATTTAACACAGACTGTGTTGAGTGAGTCCATTTTCCACACACAAGGATAGGTTCAGGATAGGTTGGGCATTTACTAAATATGAACTATGGCGCGTTGTGGTGTGCTATCTAGTATAACATCACATTGCCCTCCATCTGCAGGGCGTTGCTGAACAAACTGCGCACTGTAACAGGAGGTTGTGTGGAAGGTGAGTGGAATGTTTCTGTTGGCAGTAAAAAGGCAAATAACTTATTTGTTGCCTGTCAGATGCAATGAGATACAGGCACTTCAGATTAGGTACACATAGTGTGCACAGAGTAAGATACACATCCAGCAGGTATGATCTGTAGCTCTGCAGATGTGAGGATGTAGGGAGGATGTGCAGTTTTTCTGGATCAGGGAGGAAGACATCAGTCCCTTGGAAGCAATAATATAATCTGGAGTAGACAACTATTTAGAGGTGTCATTATACTTTAGCACCTCTTCTCTCTTGCTCACACTCAGACTCTCTTTACTCACTCAAGCCTCAACTCGTCTGTCGATGTGTTGCTTGGCGAATGCCAGTGTGTAGAGAGACTGATTGCAGAATCCAGCTATGATAAATAACACTAATGAACTGAGAGGTTACAGAGTACACAGAGAGGAGACAAGAAGACAGGGAAAATGAAGTCTCAGAGATGCTTAAACAGTCTTCAATTTTTCATAGAAATACGTCCTTGCTATTCTAATGCTGGTTTGTGCTGGTTTGCTTTTACATTCTGTTTTATGTTTAAGCCTTATGTGATGGGATCATGTTCTCCCAGTTCACCATAAATGGGCTGATAGTGAATTCCTGAATGGATATTTGTGAATGGGTCTGGGTAATCTTTTTTTTTTTGTGTGTGTGACCGTTGCGTCAATCCCAGCTGTCCATATGTATTAGCGCTGTAAATTTTATGTGAATATAAAGAAAAGCAGCTCTGAACCCCACATGAAAAGGTTATAAAAGTCTGGTGTAGAGTGGACACTAAAGACCATTGAGAAACGCCTTGCCCTCAGTAAAACAAGCCATCGCTCTCACACACACCGGTATACTGCTATTGTCCAGTGGGATTCCCGCTGCTGTAGCCAGGTAACCTGCTTTAGCAGCCATTAGAACAGATGTGTTTAATGAGATATGACTTAGGCTTTCTTTAGGCTGGTCTCTGTTTTTCCTTTCAGGCAACATATTGTTGCAAAACTCTGACTGCTCTGCACATTTGCATTCTAAAGTGGAGGTTAAAGGAAGCACACTGTAACACTCAAAATTATATTACCAATGTCCCCATTTAAATTGGGGAACAAATATTTGTGGTTTAAAAATTCATAATATAAAGAGTAGAGATTCATTGAAGTACTGCTAGTGGGGACTGGGACAAATTAGCAGCAAAAAAAAAGCCAGTTGTATTTTTTAATTGGCTTTTGGATTATTGCAAAAGTTACCTCTTCTACAAAAGCTTCTCCTCTTAGAAAGTTAATAATCATTTGCAAGAGCGTGAGTATAAACATAATGAGGCAGTAAAGGTGGACTGGTGAATAGATTGTTTTTCGTGTTTGGCATTATGACGTTAACAGCCTCTTAAGTTGTAGAGTAAAGCATTTCAGGCATCCAACTAAAAACACATTCAAAAACACCCATTGACTTTGAGACGAGGGAACTAAGAGTGCTAAAATGCTAACTTATTTCCAGATTTTAGAACTCATTCCTGCACCATATATAATTTTAGATTTAAGGGTCCAAGTTTGACAGTTTGATCCTATTTGACACACCATTTATAATGTGGACATGACAATTATTCTACCATTTATTTGTATAAGCATACATGGAAAACTGTGTGTGTTTCAGAACTGTGAGTGCGAAATATCTGTACTTTAACAGTACTGGAATAACATAATTTGAAATTTAAACGTTTCCTTGTTTACAGAATTATTAAATTAATAATAATAATAATTAATTTTATCATCATTATTTAGATCAAGGTCCTATATTAGCTAGCAAGTCAAGTAGTTTGGGAGTGAACAATTACTCAGAAGTAGTTGTTTATTTTGTGTAGCCTGTCTTCATTTCATTTTTGGCCTATGACCTGTTAAAGTTAAGCTATGTCTGTTTTTGACCCCTATTGGCCTCCTCACAGGTTGCATATGCCCTACTACTAAACAACATAGCATATTACTTCATGTTTCTAAAACCAATTCATATGAAACAGTCTGAAGTCCAGTGGAATATATTTATTCTCTTATTTCCAATCTTGTTAATCAGCTTGTGACCCTTCTGATTTATCCTGTGACCCTGTAGGTGATCCAAAACTCAAGACTAGGAATTGAGTTTGAAGTTAAGAGCTGCTGCAAATGACTTCTGGATGGCATTACTGAGTATAAAATCTTCCTTGTGTAAGTGTGTATTTATGCATGAAACATAAAAAAAAAGACTTGTTTGATGTAGTGGAAGACTTTTTTCTGCTTTTAAGATGAGCCGTTATCCGCAACTCAAAGAGGGTCCAACTGCATTAGGTCAATGGTATGATCTATTAGATTTAACTAAATTGTATGGATTTATTCTGAAAGCAGTCCATTTTATGAAAAGAGCATTACATGTAAGCTGGACTCTTTCCCTGACTTGGTGGTATTTTTGGTTTCTGTTGGTAAAATGAGTCAGTCTGTCTTGTGGTGTTTCTCCTCCCATGAGCCAGTCTCCTCTCCTGGCAGTTCCTCTTCACTGATCTTCACTCTCTGACCTGCCTCATCCGCCCTGAGCAGCCACCCTGTCCAAACAGCCCGAGATCCCTGCTGGGTCTGGATCATCAGTACCTGTACAAGCCAATCATAATGTGTGTGTGTGTGTGTGTGTGTGTGTGTGTGTGTGTGTGTGTGTGTGTGTGTGTGTGTGTGTGTATGTCAGAAACCGAGCCAGGCCATCTGTGTGCCCATGCTGGGCAGTCAAACCCTGTGGAGCCTGGCCCTAATGGATTTGTTTTAAAGGATCGTGACAAACACAGGAGGATAAAGGCTGCTGCTGCTGCCTTGTGAACACATCTCTGAATGGTTCCCAAATCTCCTTGGATTCTCAGGGCTAAGCATTTGCCTAAGAAATGTGCATGAAGTCATGTTTTGTGTGTGTGTTTCCCAAGCCATAGGTCTCTGCCATATGTCTTACTGTGTTGGGTACGCAGACTTCCTGTAGTGGTCAAGTAAACACTGATACAAAAGTACATGCCACCACATACTATTCACATGCTACAGTCAGCTGCTGCCACCCATAGATGATGAGGCTGTTGGAGAGTCACTGAACCAACTGTAGAAAATTATACAGACTGTTGAAGAGTAATCAGTCATTTCCTCTTTTAGCGTTGCCATGAATCAGCCAGAGTATAGAGGTGTGCACAGATACCCTGTGGCACAGCACTTGTTCTGCATTCACTGGCTCTTTCGATAGAAGTCATAGGAACCAAGCTTAGAGGATACCCAGGCTACATACTGAAAATCATGGGTAGATTTAAAGTCTTGGAGTTCCTGGTCAAAAGCAAGAACAGACTACCAGTCAGTTCAAAATTTGTTTACATTTTGGACAATTGGCACCATCGAAAGCATGCCTTATTAGCTATCACCAATTTATGCTTGCAATGTATCCATTGATGTGTACACTAGTACCGCTGGATTATGTGATTTTGAAAAAACTTGCTTGTTCTGCCTAAAGGGTTAAATTTTTGTCTCATCAGACCAGAGATTCTTGTTCCTCATGCTCTCCGAGTCATTTAAATGCTGTTTGGCACACTCAAAGCAGGCTGTCATATATGGCTTTTGCTCAAAGTGGCTCCCGTCTAGCCACTCTAGGCTTGACTGCTGGAGTGCTGCTGAGATGGTCATCCTTCTGGAAGATTCTCCCATCTCTGCAAAGGATTTCTGTTAGAGTGACTGTTGGGTTCTTGGTCACCTCTCTTCATGCTCTGATACACAATCGGGGTCGGATGGGCAACTCTAGGAAGAGTCCTAGTGGTTTCAATTCACACACTCTTCCTTAACAGGAAATCTGACTGCATGCTTTATTGCACAAAGAGGGTGCTATTGTTTCAGCACACCTTTCTGTTTCTCAGAATGGCTCAGGCTCTGTTTGTGGGACCAGGTGCATCTTTGGTGTTTTCATATTTGGGAGAATCATTCTCATGCCCAACACAGTAAAAACAAAGATAAAGATGTCTTGTTCTATATTCTGAACCAAACACTGTGTAATAAACCAACTGTTGCATAAATGTGCAACATACTCACTGGTATAGTAGCCACTGGAACTACATGGGCCCTGCATAACATACAGGTAGAGAACCTTGCATGTTAAAGGACACTATAGGCTTATGGTCAGTGAGTTTAATATGACTCCATGGACGTGCAATGAAGAGAAAAGGCTGTATTGTGCCCTTGTCCTGAACAAGCACACTTTTCCCACAGAGCTAAAACACACACAAATACACATACGTGCGCACAGACACACTTTTGCTTACGGTTTTCCCACAGTGCTTGGCACTCCCGTGGGAGTAAATTGCGGTAATCCAGGGCAGCGAATTCAGATGCAGCAATTACACCACAGTGAACAGCTAGGGAACCTACATACACACACACACACACACACACACACTATTGTTATAACATACTGTATGCACAGGTTAATTTACTTTACACATAAGTACAGAGCATTGACACATGCCTCAACTCAAACACCTACTTTCACTCTCTTGTCTGTTTTGTCTACCTTTCTCTCTCACAATCATACTTCCATGCACATACAAGAGCACACATGGAAATACATACATAAACACACACACACACACACACTGTGCTGAGCAGCCATCCCCCTGTCAACACTGCAGCAAATTAACTGACATCAAACACCGGTGAGAACAGGCTTAGACATGTAGGGGACACAGTCTCACTGAGAGAAAAGCAGGGAGAAGAGGAGGAGGAGGACATGGGGGTGGAAAATAGGCAGAGAAGGAGATGAGGAAAATTAGAGAAAGAGGAAAATAAGGGGAGGTGGGGGGTTAAGGAACACACCATACCTAGGAGAATCAATCATCTCTGTATTCTTGGCCATCTCTGTGTCTAAGTGACTAAATTCTGTTAAAACCATAAATGCCCATATGCAAAATTCTATTTCATCACCGAGGCCAACTGGGCTAACACTAGTCAGTCAATAGTCAATAGTTTTCTCTAATTTTTCTTTTTACCCCCACTCAACATTTTGTTCATCATTTACACCATTTACTTCCATAAAACATTTGACTTTATAAAGCTCTCAAAGTTAATTAGCAACCTTGTTGCTCATTAGCTTAGTTCAGTCTAGCAGGACCATAAGTTCACAAGTTTTAATTAAAAGACACTGTGAACTTTTCAGAGGCAGTCTTGTCAAGGAGATTAAACATTTAGTTGTAAAAGTACATTTCAGGAAATGTGTCAAGCTGTATAGGAGGTTGCTATTAAGAATTTGTAGGAGCACAGGCTTTCACATCTAGCTTCAACTGGTAATGCCTGCTAACTGTAAAAAAATAATAATAATAAAATAAAAAATAATATATATATATATATATATATATATACTTTGTCTACCACAGGACCACTTTGCTGTTTATGTTGTTTGCTGTACAATACATTATGCATGCTGAAGTATATTTTGCTTGCTGGGGCTTCAGTCCTCTGGGTGAAAATCAACACACAAGGTTCCAGCCTCATTAACTGTAATGACATCAGGTTGAGGCTGGGGTGCACTGTTAACTCCTGAAAATGAGTTGGAGTGTACGGAACAAAAGCAGGCATGGGCTGTCCAGTGGCCCAACTGTGTATTCAGCTGCAAGCTGCTGCTATGTTAGCCTCCACCAGCACCTGCCTTCCAGAACAGCCCGAGTTATTGCCATCACTTAAAACCTAAACTAAACCTAGCAGGTCTACAATAATGTATGGTTTAATAAACCAGTGAAGAGAATTTAGCTCAGGGAAAAGCTGAAACAGTAATTGTTTATGAACTTGGCTGTAGAGGCTACATGTTGACATTGTTGGTTAACTGAGTTTCAAAATTGATTGTTGCCTTAGTTATAATATATGGTTATATCATCTCTCCACTAGCCAGACCAGCCACATTAAATCTTAAACAAAAAAAAAAAAATAAATAAACAAAAGATCGCGTGGCTTTTTCAATCACTATAAGCAGTATGGCTCTAGGGATGGCATTTTCTCTGTTACTGTGGGTTTGGTTTGATACCATTTTTGGTCCAGACTGAAATGCACCTGTCTATTGCAGAGGCTGACATATAGGGAACCAGTATATGAGACAACCTAACGAATCCGTTTCATATTTACAATTAACCAATTAACTTAACCTGCATGTTTGGACATTGGAGGCCAGACACTGGGAGGGAACCCATGCAGGCTCAGGAGCATGCAAACTCCACACAGAAGTGCGCCGGACTTTCTTGCTGTGGCGACAGTGCTAACACTGCACTATCATACATTACTTTAATACTTTTAAAAAATGCCACTTCAACTCTTATTTGTCCATATTGTTCCACGGCTCCTTCAACAGTGTGTGTGTTAAATGAAAAAAATAATTAAAATGGGAATCTTTTAAAAATAATAATTTTTATTTTGGGGATACAGTGCCTTAGTTTTAAATGTTTCGGTTGTGGTTTCTCATTTTGAGTGAAACTATTTAGTGTGTAGGAGTATATTTTATCAAGTTTCTAATTGGCTCCCGTACTGGTACTGTGTGCAACATCAGCAGTTTACCCCCCATGGACAAAACGACAGATCGGAATACACTCCCCATACTGCTGTGTTTCAAACATTTGAGTTAACCGTGACCTCTCAAAAACGTAATCTGTAAACCCCAGTAGGAGCTGCAAACTTGATGGTGATATTAAATTTTGTTTTTGTTTCTGAGGACAGATCCAGGATGCTGGCCATCTCCTTACTAGAAATTACCCTTGAGGCACTGCTCTCCTGTCAGCCTTGTCTGTACAGATGCTAGGTTGTAAAACAAGAAAACCAGAGTCCGCTGAAAACTACCATCCTTGATTACAGCAACATGGAATCAAAACTGATAGTGGTTCCCACAAAAGCTCAAATACATTTTCAAATATGTCTTTGGTGATTTAACATCAAAATGTCTTGAGCAACAGACATTTAAAATAAAAATAACCCAAGCTGTGGCATCCTTTAAATACTATTTGTGGTTGACAAAAATCATATGAAGGGTGCTTTGTTTATTAATAATCTAGTGTACTGTTAGAACGGTACCTGATGTCAACACTCTAACATTCCTTTGATGTACCAACATAACAGAGGAAGAAATAATAGACAAAGCAACATGTTAGCAAATGTAATTTTCTGGTTTTGGTTCAACAGGAAGTTGTATGGAAAATATTTCAATGTAAAAATCAAGCAATTAGTTATTTGTGCTTTCTTTCAATGTGAGCAATAAATAGTATGAACAGTTTGTCATGACGGTATATTGGTATTGTCATGTTGTCCACTGCCACCATTTCCCGGAGCTTTTTGCCTTTATTCACAGGACAGTGAGAGAGAGAGAGGAAACAGGGAAAGTAGGGGAATGACATGCAGCAAGAGATACTGGCCGGATCGGGAGTCGAGCCGAGGTCGCCTGCTCAGGCCGCTGGGAGGGCTGCAGTAGTGCGTGAACCTTCATATGGGGCGCCCCCTGCCACCATTTTTGTCTAGACATCTTTCCACTGCTGGATTGAATGTCATGGAATTTGAGATAAACATTAATGTTCCCCAGAGGATGAATACTACTGACTTTGGTGATCCCCCAAACTTTCTCTAACTTTCATCAGTGGGTTGACATTTTTGGCTTTTAGTGAAGCAAGTACTGAACAGAAACATTGCTCTTAAAATTGGTGCAAATATCCATGGAGTACCAATAAGTTGAACTATGACTTTAGTGATTCTCACTATATCTCAACAGTTGTTGGACTACCATGAAATTTAGAATGAATATTCATTTCCCTGTAAGATTAATAACTTTGGGAATTACCTTTTGATCCCAAAATACCAAGTATGATTACATATATACTAAATTAATGATATACTTGCATAAACCTCAGCTAATACTTTGTACTAATTAGCAAATGGGAAGCTTATAATACCTGCTTAACAACATTTAGCATGTCAACACGTGTTATTGTGACATTAGCATTTAGCTAAAAGGACAGCCTAAGTACAGAGTAGCTAGAATGGCATGGACTCCCCTAAGTCCCTAAGTCAACTTATCTTCAAGTCTGAAATATTTTTTTCCATGAAAACATACTAATCTATCACATTTACACCCACAGGCAGAGTCTAACCACGACCCCTCTTGCTGTGAGGCAATAGCGCTGAACTCCCTTAGTCACTGTGCTGCACTGCTGTTAAATCCTGGGGCTGGTTATGCTAATATTATTACTTTTAAAGCTATCTCACCCACTGAAGCAACAGCTGTAAAATAAGAACAAAGTTGCCAAGAGTAATTTTTCCAGCCAAAATAATTATTGTTCCATGAAATATATTATATTGCTTTTCATCAGAGTTTGGGAAGGACTGACCAAACACTGTAAATAACAGACATTCAGAATATCATAATTGATACACCTAACAAGATAATTGTGAGTGACATTTACTGTAAACTAAAACCTTTGAATTACATATGATCCACAAGTTTACTTGCACAGGAGGTGAAAATATTCTTTATGTAACTAAAAGCCTTTGTGTGTTTCTTAGTACTGGCCCAAACAGAGCGTTGCTAGCTGGGACTTATAGCTATGCTAAAATATAAATGCAAGTATGGAGTCAGCTTTAATCTCCTGTGTTTGGAGGATGATGGAGTAAGGTACTGGGTCTGGTGCAACCGGCTCCATCTCTTCTGGTCACTAGTCTGATTGCTGCAGGCCAAGGCTGCCTCAGTTAGCAACAGTCCCTGGACCTGCTAGCCTTACAGCTGAGTTGTTGCAGATGAACTGAAAGCATGACAGCTGTAATATGCGCGTGTATGTGTGTGTGTGCATGTGGTGGGGCCCTTGACAGGTACATATTAGCTCTGTAACTGATCTCAGGAGTGTTTTCCTGTCTGTCAGGGTTGGCTGCCCAGAAAAGCTCAGTCAGCATAGCACTAGCATCTTATATTTACTTTTGTATTTATCTGTGTATTTCAGGGGGTGGTACAAAGACTGGTGAGATAATACGGTATGGGTGACATGAAATGGGTTTTTAACTGTAAAGCGAAACTGTTTATAAATCTTAAATATACTGGACATTCACCTTATAGTTCCTCGACAAGGTAACAAACACAAACATACTTGTTTGAAGATTACACATTGCATTGTGACTTTACATTCATAGGCCTTTTTACAAGACATTTGAAGGCATATCACAGTAGAAAAAGCGCGGGTATGAATAATTAAATGAATAATAGCTGAGGTTTGTTGGTTACAGGGTCTGGTATTGTTCATGCTGGCTGCTGCTGGCAACATTTGAAACTGCTAGAAAACAAGGCGACAAACCAGAAACAGGAAGAATATCAATTGATAAAAGTAAATTGCAAAAGATAAATAAAGGTGAAGAAATGTGCAAGAGGAAAGGAAGGATGGAAGGAAGGATGATTCACTGTTGTATGCATTGGCAGAGGTCCTAATACAATCTCGTGGTGAATCCATGCATGTTCAATACAATACACTGAGTTTGATTTTAATTAACATTATTAACTGGATAATGGTATTTGCAGGTACAAAAGAGCGGAAATTCAGTGTAGATATAAAGACAAATGAACCTGTTGATGTGCAGAATCAAAATAAGTGGAGGACTGTCCTCTGAGCATCCGTCACCCGAAGGCAGTATGTGTTGTTGATGTCTCTGAAGGTACAGCATTTCACCTGGATACTGCGAGCATTCAGTTCAATTCAATTCAATTTATTTATATAGCATCATATCACAACAAAAGTCATCTCAAGGCACTTTTCATATAGGCAGGTCTAGACCATACTCTTTAAAATGGGTATTTACAGAGAGGCCCAACAGATCCCACCATGAGCAAGCACTGGGCGACAGTGGCAGGAAAACTTCCTTTTAAGAGGCAAGAGAGAGAATAGCAGAAGAGCATAGCATAACACGGGTTCCATATAGATGTGTAGGTGATGCCAGTAATACAGCAGTAGTAATGATAGTAGTGATAATTGAAGTGTAACTGCTAACGGTACAATAATAACAGTATAAGTAATTTCTAATTATAGCAACGGGTGTTGAGTGGAGTTGTAGGGAACGGCAGGAGACTTGTCATCACAGTCAGACTCTACAGCTCCAGGGCAGAAATACCTGCAGAGAGACATGAAAGAGGAGAGAGGCGGAAGAGCATCTCAAAAGGAATTTCCTCCACCTTATTTGTTAAGATAGCCAAAGTAAAGTCACACTACTTCCAAATTATTCCTGTCACAAGTGCATTCCATAGGACATTGCACAGTGCTTTTCTGATACAAACTCTCATTTTTCAGGCATTATTCATATGATCATGGGAAAAACATACTTTACCAACAACAGGACACCTGCTGGAATGGCATTCAGTGCAATTACAAACTCTCTTAGAGTTATGGGAATTTGGTAATTGAATTAAAATATTTACATATTTCAAAAATTGCCATCAGTCTAGATTTACTAAAATAAACTTTTATTGTCATACAAAATGTCATGCTGTTCCAAATAAAGAGTACCTATAAGGAGAAAACTGTTTTTAAATCCGCAAACACCCCTGTGTCTTTTCTGTTATGACAAGTCATAGAGCTTTTGTAATTTTCAAGAAAGAAAGAAAGAAACTTAGGGTGAGTTAAAGACAGAATGTAAACAAACCTTTACATTATTAAGTTTTCATGTAAGTTGATAGCACCAACCTTGTTTATGTGTCTCTGACTGATCCCAGATCTCACCAGGAAGTCCAGGTGTCTTAGTTCTTTCCTGTCTCTCTTCTTTTACCTCTCATCTCCATATAAAATATACCTGATAAGCGGATAAGCTCAAATTTCAACAACATTTTCCATTTGTGTCTTTTCTAAAAGCACAGCGTAGTCACAACAACCTGTGCATGTTCTTTCCTGATCACACTTTGTTGTTAACCCATAACCACTATGTGCTTAATTCTAATTAAATACTTTAATCTACGCGACCCCCTCACCTTACCAAAGTCTGAACCACGTGTTCTGCAAATGGAGTCCCAATGTGACTATCAGGTATATTTATGTCCCATAATGTGATTAATATAAGTGCAGTGACACAGACACACTGCGCCCTTTCTTTCCTCTCTCTTCAAGCTCCACTGGGAGCATTTTGAATGCCATTGTGATAACACATTGGCTGGGTCAGACCTTACATGGGCTCCAGCTGTGTTGTATCTCCTCCCTGTTCTGTCCTTCACTGCTGGCTAAGATCCTCGTCACCGGTCTGTGCATCTATTATCCTTTATGTGTGGGGTGTTATGTGTGCACATGTCTGTGTATGGTTAGTGAGCATAGGTGCTATAAATGTATCTCTGTGTGGTTTGACATAGTATGGTTGGATATGTGTTTGATTAGACATTGGTGTGTTAATTTTGCTGTTAGTGTACATGGCTTTACAAATGCATGCTCATAAACAACGAAATATGTGCAGTGCAGAATGGGGATTTTGTCGAGCTCGAGCACTTCTTTGTTCTTATTGCTAGAATCATTTTGCTGCTCTGGAAACGGTTGGTTTACCAGCCACTCAGACATTAACTGATTTATGTCTAGGGGTCTCACATAACACTTTATTCTTTCTTGAAATTTTCTCGTTATCTGGTGCTGCTCAGAGTTTGCTTTTTATATTCAACATATAAAATTCTCAAATGACATTATGTAATTGTTAGATAAACTGTGATACCTTGGTGTTAGTACAAAGGAGAAATGGTATTGGTTAATTCGACTCTCTTTCTCTCTTTAACACACACACACACACACACACACACATACACACACACACACACACACACACACACACACAGGCTTTAATGGTCAGGTTGAAATGAACTGTCAATTTCTGTTCATTTCATCTACTGTTGCGCAGAAACATGTTCCCAATTAACCTTTCCTCCAACCAGGTTTGCATTCACTTTTCAAGAGGATGCCAGGATTACACCTTTTCAAGTTTAAAGACAACATAACAACAGTCACAATGAAACAATACTAGAGACCAGAAAGTTGCAAACAAGTGAGAGAAGAAAAGGAAATTAAGAAAACTGAATGAACTGAAAAACAAGACAATTGAAAAGGAATGGGTGTACCCGCGTGGTTCAATAACTCTGAATTCAATCAAGGATACCAAGTTTTCTTTTATTTTTGTCCGAAGCATCAATTTCATATTTTGTGCCAAAAACATTTAATGGATATTTATGTGAATTCAACATGATGGATTCAGCCATTAAAACTGCCATGTTGTCTCCAATGTTGTTGTCATTTTGTTGTAATTATGCCACTGTGCTCCTGAATACTTTAAAAGCTGCTAATATAAACCTTAAACAATGATCAAAATAAAAATGCCTGTGAGGTTTTTGTAAAAGATGTCACTCTCATACATAAACCTATGAGAGAATTATCAACTAACTCTGCAGTTCCCTTCTGGTATATTTCTTTGCCTCTTTTAACTCAATGTTTTGGTTTCTGGTCTGCAAACTCAGTTTGGTTGTCTCTCCTGCTCTTGATAACCTTTTTCATACTCTGTTATTGTAAATATTGACTATAACCACTTTATTGGCCATCTTTCTCAGTGTTCCAACTGTCAAGATGTCAGATTAGCAACACTATTTAGTGTCTTTTCCCATAGAATTGCTCCATAAATTAGCTTACCTTAAGATGATGGTTTCAGCCTGTCACCTTTATAAGGTTCAGCTGCTTTCTGCGAAACTCTCGGTAAATTATGAAATAGGTTTAATCAAGGATTATGGAAAAATCATTGAAAAGTCAAATCATTACAGTTTACAGTAGGATCACTGAATGATGACAGAAGATTATCTACATGTTGCAACCAGTACAATCTTTCATTATTCATTCCTAGGGAGGAAGTTTTTAGCCATTTGGTATGTTGAGTGGAGATAAAAGAGCAGAGTTTTTATATGGGCTATGCCATGGCTCTCTCAAAATAATGAAATACACACACCAGACTAGACACACACTTGTAGACTCCTGGTCCAACATCAATGCCTTGATGCGTCTCGAGTGATGCAGATGAGTGGGAGGAATTACTTGGTTGGGGTACATGAAGCTTCCAACCATCGGTATTTTAGATGGGAAAACCAGTGGCATAAACACTCACACATACACAAAGCCACAAACACACACACTTAACTCAAGACATACACTTTGGTGCTTGTGGGGTTTCTCTTTTACAAAGCTGCCTTGCAATGAGGCTTGACCAAGACCTCTGCTTCTGCTGATAGACATTCTTTGGTATTGACCAGACCAATACAAACACACAGAACTTTCTCAGAATAAATGGTTTTAATCACGGTTTTGGAGTGTCGTCAGGTCTGTTATTAGGAGTAAATTACCTCCCAGTTGTTTGGAAGGGTGCATTCACACTAATCCTTTTCGCACAAATACTATGTCTCTCACACACCGTTAACTAGTTGGATAGTGCATAGCCACCCAGTGAGTGGGTTTTTCTGTAGAAGCAGCCTGTTTACTCTGTAATGGAACCTCCAACAGTCATAGATGATGAATTACAAACCTGTGTTCTCCCTCCTTCTTACTTTCCCCTTCTTTCTTTCTCATCTCTCTCCATCACATAGTCAATCAGCCTGTCTTTTAGAGTGGAGGAAGATCTGTGCATATGCACTGGCAGTGCTTCTCCATCCCCACCAGCAACAGGGGCCTTTTTAACGATGGCCAGTTTGTTCAGAATTGATATTTGTTCGGTATCATCAGTTAGGCCTGTAAATACCTTTGTAGAACAGCACACATTAACCGCTTAATTTTTCTGATTTTTAACATCCACCCAACTTCCATGAGTTTGTTCACCTGAAATTAGGCTTGGGAGAAAACTGATTATTTTCATGTTGATACTCTGTTTTAGGTATTATCTAGATTGTTACTGTATACTGTAGTGTAATTTGTGTTTTCTTTCTTTCTTTCTTTTTGACTTCTATTGATTGATAGCCACAAGGTGTTATTTAATATATATGAATGTTGCATGTTCTTGTCCTGTTTTTATGTGCTGGTGAGCAAAGACAATTTTCTACTCAAGTGGACAAAAAGGTCTCTTCGATTCTACACAAAATCAACAATGGATGACTTGTGGTGGATATTAATTTCCCCTGACAGTTAATATGACTGCATTTAATATTTTCAGCGTCCACAAGAAATGCTGCAATGGTAGTTTGTCATTTACAGAGCATGGTCAAAGTTCTCAAAATATCTGTGTACTGTATTAAAGGCGAAAACAACGAGATGAAATTCGAATATGTCTAAAATGATAACTTTCTGAAACAACTTTAACGACAATGAAAGAAAATACCATTGCTGCACTTTAAAAATGTACATAAGAGTTTCTGAGAGAAAATATTACTCAGAAGTATCAAATATCAATATCTAGAATCAGTTTAATATAATCATGCATATACAGTATATTATATTGTTGAATTATAAAATTGCACTGAAGTGTGTTCAACCTTTATTATTAAAGCTGGTTAAGGTTATAATATACTGCTGGGTAATATCATCTATAATACATTCCTGCATTGCAAGTTGAGAATGTATTTGTGCGCTAATAAGTAAAATCTTACAATAAATGACAGTAAAATATGTTATATATTATATAGTTTTAAGTAAAGATAAAAAGGACATATACACATAGGAGTTATGTGTAGTTATTTTCCACCACAGAAATAGAGTACCAAAGTGTTGTGCTCAATTAAAGTACTGATCTATCTATGGATTTGATAATAGTATTCCTCCTAAAAAGTAAACAAGTAAAGGAAGAAAAAAAAAAACTTTTGGTGGGAGAAACTTTTTATGTTAAAAAAACTGGAAATTACAAAATGAGGCACAAAAGTAAGCCAGTTATCTTCTTTACCTAACTGGCAGTGGATTTTGAATGTCTCTTCAGCTGTCCAACTTTTGATGCTTTCATGAGCTGACACATTTGTCTGAAGTAAATTCAACTTTAAAATGGTTACATGGGTTCGGGTTTACACAACTACGCATGTCTAAGACTGCTTAAAAAGACTTAAAGGGTGTGTTTTATCTACAAGAAGATTTCTATGTCGATCAACCTCCTAAACAACATTATCACCAAGACACCAAAGGTCCAGTCCATAATACAGATGAATGTCAGACGGTGTGTCCAGTCAACAAGCCTGTCAGATGAGAAAAGTTTTCCTAATCACCAGCCATCAACAACCAACTGGATTTCCACACTTCCCTGATTTTCTACAGATGTGATTTTGTTTACTCGTAACTTTGGCCTGACAACTTCAAAACAGCCAGACAAGATGAGAAGTTGATTACGGGCGTTAAAGATTTCAGTTCTCTGTAACTTTCAGGAAACACCACAGGAACAAACATGCAAGAACAAATGTGCCTGGAGAACAATCCACTGATTGTTGAGCTCTCATTTTAATGTTTATTTAAGTTTATTGCTGATTAATCTAGTTAGCTTCTCATAACATAACACATTGGAAATGATGTACTAATAGAAACAACAATACCAAAGGTGGTAAGAGCCGCAAAAGTTGCAGACCATAACATACAAATAAAGATCAATACAGAGTCAAAAAAAAAGGTCAAATCTGTGTCATTAAAATATAAATGTATACATGTAATCAAAACAGAACCACAATTCCACATTTTACAGAGGAGCAAGGCATTCATCACGTAATTGCTCATAAAATAATCCAATCTGTGACCAACAAGCTATTTTTAATCTTGACTAAACAAAGCAGAAGGCAGACCTTTACTCAGTCTGCCACAACATCCTTCATCATCAGGGTCAACTCACCAGGACAGACAGGCTCTTTGAGCTCTAAATCATTTCATAATGGGTTTGCTTGAAAGTACAGCAGACAGAAGAGGCGCATTTGCCTAATTCAGCTCTGACATTAAGGTAATTTCTATTCAGGTTGGAACTAACTTGTCTAGAATATAGTAGCAAAACATTAACTTTGGTGGACATGTCAGGAAGAATTAAGCATCAGTCTACCTATATATATGTGTGTATATATATATATATATATATATATGAAATATGATCAAATGATTTTGGGTTGAGGTTAGATGCTAAAAGAGCAGAGCTGCCAGAGCCAACCTTGTCAGCTTTGTTGTCATTATCATGGTGTTATCAGGCCACTGGTGGCAATAGATGTACAAAGGTCACATGATGATTCTTAAATAATAATAATAATGGATCAATGTAACATATATGTTGGTAACAAGGACTCAGAAGTGCAGAAACTCGGTAAACCAAATAAAAGCAGAAAAGGAGCGGACAAGAAGCGTAAGGAAACCTAAGTCAAAACCATGTGATTACAATGTGGCAGGGAGCAGGAAACGGGGATGTATGTATGCACAGGTTGGACTGACACAAGACACAGGGCAGGTAACGGGAGGCAGGGGTGTGATCAGGGTGGTGACACACAAGGCAGGAAACAGAAAGCGACAGCAAGGTAGTATTTCCAAAAATAAACCAGGAAATAATATGGACACTGACAGAATGTTACAATAAATGAATGCCACTACAACACTGTTGTAGATATACGAACATATTTAAACTGGTTTCCATGTTTGTTTGTTTGTTTTGTGCTTTGTGGACACATGGCGCATAGGAAGAAACTACTGGTTGTTAGCATTATTAGTTAAGACCGCACTGGCGTACTGATTTACCAAAGGAAAAATTATCTGTGACCTTGTCATAATTATGCCTATTATTAGGGTGGCTCCTCATACACTGAGTAAACTGTCTATAATTACAAGATCTGGATGTTATAATTGTGAGATAACGGAATTCTTCATTGTATTGTGAGACCATCAGATTGATGCCACCACCAAATGTTTTTAAACAAACTTCATTCATGCCTTATTTTAAAAGCTGTGTACCAATCAAGCTATTATTATTACTATAATATTTTGATAGGTTCACTAATTTTAATAGCTTGGATGCATTTTCTGATGTATGACTTACCAACCCTTACTTACTTATACTTGTTTGGCTGCACCTGAACAAACAGATGGAGCTTCTCTGAACAGGTAACCATGCTTTACTTTCAAACTATCCAGGACTTAAGATGTGCAATGACAACATACTGATTATTGTACATATCTATTCTTACTCATTTTGGTGTATACAAAGCCTCTGGCAACAACATACAGGATACTACTGCTTTATTTCACCCTATGTCCAACATATCAACCTAAACAGGATCATGTCATTAGGCCATTTGACTGGCTGTTCACTATCTTTTCAGCACCAAACTTTATTAATGTACCCTCATTCATTCACTCATATTTTAACACTTTCTAATTAAAAAGTGGGTAATAAGCGAGCACACAGTAACAACACTTCTCCCACAAGGTAGGTCCACCACTGACTGTGAGGATTCTATGGAAATGAACTAAATACCCAGGTAAAGTTTTAGAATTCTGGTGTGACTGGGTCCAAGTCTAAGCACTTAGTTGCTCAAATTTTACTGATAGTGTATGCACACTGGACAAGATACAGTCAAATGGCCAGTGCTGCATTATAGCAATGTCTTTTGACCCCAAAGACTGCCAAGGCTCCGTCACTCTCTGTCAGCCTGGAAACACTCCCATCATTGAGCAAGCTCCACTAATCCCTTACCACTGCATGAGGGTGAGAGACACTCAATCTGTGTGTGTGTGTGTGTGTGTGTGTGTGTGTGTGTGTGTGTGTGTGTGTGTGTGTGTGTGTGTGTGTGTGTGTGGCTGTCTGTCTGTGTGTCTGTGAGAAAGGGAGAGTGTGTGTCTCTGCCTGAGGACCATTGGGATTTCCCTTTTTAATTAATTCAGGATTTGTTTGGGGCACGGGGTCAGAAATGGAGAGTGAGGCAGAGACATTTTCTCATGTAAAACCTTTAGGCCGATGAGTGTGTGTACAGGAGTAGTTGTGTACGTGTGTGTGTGTGTGTGACTGTTGGCTTAGGTAGAGGAAAGCCAAAGAGAAAAAAAGAGAAAAAAGATGCTTGTTGTACGGGAAGGATAAGATACTTTTTACTGTGACCATTTTCTTTAGTTAGTGTTGCTACACCTGTCAAGCCTTCCATTGCAGCACAGTACATATGCAGTTTACTATGATAAATTACTATGCCTTAAAGTGCAATACCACTGAGAGCCACTAAGTGCTGGCTCCCACTCAAAGTGTCAACTTCTCTCATGAGGTGGTCCCCTTGAAAATAATTCCATAATTAAGTAAATATTAGTTTACTACATATTGTAAACAAAAGACAGAATCCTCAGGTCACAAGCAGAACTGGCGGACAGAGTAGCCCAAAGGTTATGTTATTGCGATCACCATTGTGGTATGTCACTTTCATTGTGTTTTCAAATTGAGTGTTCTGTCTCAATTCTTGGTCGCTCATCTTGGTGATGTGATATTTAAGTGTATGACATCACATACACGCCTAACTATGCTTTATGTGTTCCTGTGCTACAAGGTTGTGTGTTGCCATGCTGCATTATTTCCTCCATGCTCTTCTGGATTCTGTAAATGACCTTCCCAGAGAACTTCTGAATAGAATTCAAAAATTTTTTTCTGAAGAACTAAAACAGTTTGCAAATACACAACACTTCTACTCTCCTAGGAGAGGCTTCTATGGATGAAGACACCATAGACTACATCCCCTCTGCGTTTCCGTATGGGCAGCAGTGTGAGAGGCCTGCTGAAGAGCTGGAGAGGTAGGTCAAATTCAGGTTTCTAACTGTGGCTAAGTGACTATGGTATGAATGAATGAATATAAACAAAGAAGTGTATCTTAAAATATGGTGACCACTACCATGGCAATACACAATGATGTTGTTGCCCTTTCACTATAGGCTTTATACATTTTGTCTCTGGTTTGCTCTGTGTTTTTCTAAAGCTGGACAGAAAAAGGAAAAGGGCGAGCAGTGGAGCAGGAGGCTCCTTGCCATGGTGAGCACATTCAAATTCTGTCTTATGTAAAATATAGTTTGTTATTTCTGATGTCATACCAAATTATCAGACAGCCTTGGCCCTTATCTTTGTTTTCACAAATGTCTTCCAGTTGATGATGTTCCAGTGACACTTAATATTGACACGTGCAGTCACACAGTACGCAGCTGTACATATTTAGATTTATCATTTTGTTTCCACCCAAGGTCCGCCCACAAAAAAACATTACTAACAGAAAAGGGGTCTATAACATGAGAGACACCTTACTGCTTTTATTTTGACAATCTAGCAGAAAGTTAAAGGCCTCGTCACCAAAGTCCACCAGAAATGAGAAGTTCTTCAGAGACAATGCCTTTTATTATCAGAGGGCCATCTCAGAAACTGTTGTCAGTGGATTAGATGTCTTCTCCACCTTCTCCAGGGAGGAAAAGAGCAACCCCACTAGACAATCTGAGCTAAAACCACCCCCACAACTCAATTTAGAAGAGGATGAAAAGGTTGCGGAAAAGAAAGAAAAGTGTGAAAGAGAATACATAAACAGAAATGCACAAGAATAGGTGTGCAGACAGCTGCCAAAGAAACACCATGGCACAGAGACATCGTCCATATAGCAGGTGCATCCACACATTACCAGAGAAGTGAGTATAAGTTAGTTCCCTATTGCTGTTAAATGTGAAAGAGTACAAAAGACTTTCCTTTTCTTTCTTTCTTTCTTTTTTTTTACAACTGGGCCAAGGGAATAATGTATTTTCAGATAAATGCATGGAGCTTACCTATTAAGAGTGCTGCTTCTTTTGCCTTTTTCTCTATAGGCTTCAATATGATATATTTCAAACTATTTCAATGTTTTTTCAATTCTGCCAATGTCTGGATTGTCATAGACAGCTACGTCCGGCATGAAAAAAATCGACTCAGTCATTGGACATGTGCATATACAAGTGAAAGGCATCTCAGTCCATTTTTTGTGAGAGTTGACTTTATAGGAAATTTATACCTATTTGTATAAAAGCAAACACCATATGCATTAAAAACACAGGCTGTGGGCAGTCAACCAGGGTGTTTCCTAGCATAGTGCTGTGGTTCAAGGTATGGAAAAGTCGGTCTGTTTGTTGGTTGATCCACCACTTTGATTCAGACTGAAATAGCTAGCTTATAGCTAGCTTGAACAGCCATTCATGGTCAACAGTGGATAACTTGAATGACTTTGATGATCCCTTTTTCATGACACCATAAGGTTCACATTTGTGGTTTTAGTGAAATGAGTGCCATGAAATTTAACACGCACATTCATGATGGCACATGGATGTAATGTTAGAGCTGGATACCAGACTGAAAAAGGTGCCCGTTTAGTCCTATCAGAATTGCTCGCCTGGTGCAAACACTGAAAAAGTTGCTGGCATCTGGGGTTACTTCCGTGTTATGTGGCCTGTCAGTGCTTGATCTGTTACTGGAGTAAAATAGAATAAATCAGATGTTTTAGGGGTGTTTTCATACATTGTTAAAGATGAATGTGACCATACACAAACACAGTGCTTAGACAATATATGTTTATTAACACACGCAACAGTTTTAAGAGTAGGCTTAAAACTTTCCTTTTTGATAAAGCTTATAGTTAGGGTTGGCTCAGGCTTGAACCATCCCTTAGTTATGCTGCTATAGGCCTAGACTGCTGGGAGATTTCCCATGACGCACCGAGCTTCTCTCTCTCTCTCTCTCTCCATCAGTATGGATTCATATCCCATATTATGTGTTACTAACTCAATATCTTCCCTTTCCCATATTTTTGTGCTCTTCCATCTCTCTCTTCTCGAGCTGTAGTCCGATCTGTGACGACAAGCCTCTTGCTGCTCCTACAACCCCACTCAACGCCTGCTGTTATAACTAGAAATTACCAGTACCAGTATTACTACTAGTATTATTGCTACTTTTGCTAGTACTACTTTAAGTATCACTACTATTATTACTACTACTGTTTTATTGATACCACTTTACATTTTTTACATGGAATCCTTGTTATGCTATGTTCTTCTGTCGCTATTCCCCTTGTGCTTGTAATTTGTCGGTTAATTTCAATTAAGCAAAAGGTGTCCACCCTGCTTTTGCCATTCCCACAAAATCCCTGTCAGCCCCTTTTGTGATTGATATACAGAGAGTGGCACGTACAGGGCTCACGGTTCACACTGGAGGCAAACTCACACACACTCATACTCATTGTGTGTTTCTGGATATTCTAATGATTCATAGGGAGTAGCTTAGAGTTATTACAGTTTTGAGGGTTCTCACTCGTCAAAGCAGCCCATGGGTGCGCACATGTGTTTTTGAGTTCTGTGTATGTGAGGACCTTGCTCTGTGACATTTCTTAGACTAACATGAGTCAGTAGGTAAGAATTTCAAAACTCTTTATGAGTGTTTTCAGATTCATTTGTTCTTCAGAGAACTCTGCAAATGAGAGCGCAGTGTTTTGTGCGAGTGTGAGAAATGAGTGTATGAACATGATGGGTGTGTGTTGTAAATGATTTAAATGAAATGTATGAAATATGGAACACAGCAAAAGCAATTCCTCATCACCTGACAAAGTGCTCATGGCTAACCAAGTCTTCAGTACTTGTGAGCAAAATGTTATTTGTGCTTTCATCAAGAAAAATGTGACCCATTAAGTCAAGACTGAGAGTAATGTAAGAGCGGTTATGAGTCTGGCAGTGCTTCATGTTGAGATGTTTTGAATTTAATATGCAGGTGCGTGTGTGCATGCATTCATGTGTGTGGTTAACAGGAATGTGCTGGGTGCAGTAATTGAGAGATAAGATCGCAGCAGAAGGCTTATGTGTTGACAGACAAACAGAGGGGTGATGAGACTGATGGACACAATCTTCACTCATATTCTTCCATTTCCAGTAGCTGTATCTGTCAGGTGTGCTCCCACTGACCCACTTCCAGTTCGTGAAAGCCTTCTGAATTTCAATAATGGCATTTTGTCCCTTTTTGTCAATACTTGTGCAAAACTGACCATAATTTGCTCCCACTAACAAGTATTATCTGTGTATCCAAAACCTGATATTGCTTATTCATCTGTGCTATAGAACTGAATTGTTCATAAGTAAACCTAACTGTTGCACTGGGTGACATGGTCCTTCATTACTGTGAACACATAAACTGTAGTTTATTTGACTGAATTCCACATAGAGCATATTGCTGCCAAAGATACTTAAAAGAGCATCAAATGTAGATTAATCTGCTGCGAAAATAGTTCCCAACCAATTATTACAGTTTGGTTTTTGTTTGTTTGTTTGTTTACAGTTTTACACCTTCAGTAGTAAAAAAGTAGGCTGGAGGCAGAGAGCCATGGGGTAGGGAGGTCAGAAAATACTGACTGGTACTCTAAAGCTGGGAAGACACTGTACAGATTAAGCCCAGTTGTAACCCCACATTGGCTGCCTTTGACTTTAGGACAGAATCCTGCAAGATGGGTGGTGTTTCACATGCAATTTTAGGGCGATCACAATTCCTGATTTCTCTAGCTCTTGGATGAATTGGTGGGATTTCAGGCAGAAACTTTGGTTGACATAATTGCATTTTTTAGGTACCATCAGCTAATTTCTCACATGGATGGTACCAAAACATCCATTATAGTAAACTGTTATGAGCTTGCTTAGAGTAGTATTTTACAAGTCACTGCTGAAACTGTAGTCTTCACTGAGACTGATGTGATGTAAAGCCTAACTCCTCTACAGAACTGACTGACTATACTGTCTACTACGGTTGTCCTGAAGGTCAAAGCACAACAACATTTCAGAAAACAAAATGACATTTCAGAAAACACAACAGCATTTCAGAGAGAAAGTCGGTCTGTTGTGATGGCTCTCTGTATATAAACTATCTTGTGGACACAAATTAATCAACATGTAGAAAGGAGCGTAGTAAAACATGTCCTCACTATACAGTCTATACGCATATTTTTCTCTCTATGACCATTCCTTATGCTCAAATCTATCACCCACTGTCACCGACTGAACACATCTACTACAATAACTCTGAATTGACTAGGGTTCAGGCCAGTCATAAATAAGAGCTGTTGTCCCTCCCTTTCTGTTTTGTGAAATGATGTTTTGTTTTCTGAAATGTTGTTGTGTTTTGTGAAATGTCACTGTGTTTTCTTAAATTTTGTGTTTTCTGAAATGTTGTGTTTTCTTAAATGTTGTTGTGCTTTGACCTTCAGGGCCACCGTTGCTACACTTTCCAGCCATCTGTAGCTCCATATTTTTCTTTTCTTCATACTTTCCATTTATTGTAAAATTGCACAAAGTGAGCAATGGTGTCTTTCTGTCTGCCTTTTTGATGATGCGGCTGCATTGTCTGAATAATTTTTATTGGAATAGTCAGTGGATAAACTGAGTAGGGTTTACAAGTGTATGTTCAGTGTAAGGTGCAGGTCATGGCTGGTCATTTGATCTGTATAACGTGAACATGAGTCACACACAAGTCACAGGTTCTGGACATGCAGAAAGGATTGTAATGTGCAGTGTGAGTTAGCACAGTGTATAATATTAATAACACACTTTTTGTTCAGCTTAACTTATTGTTTTTTGTTTTTTTGAGGATTTGTAGACAATAAGTAAAATACAGGATAATTATAGATTTATATTCAGATTGAAGAGAATGGGCTACATTCCAACATGCTACAACCCTCATTTTCTGGAGTGTACAATGATGAAAGTTGAGAGAAGGGAACAGAGGAATTCTGTATGTGTAAACACAGTTTTATTCACACGCCAAGCCAAGACATTTGTGTGCAGATGAGAAAAACTGATGTGTGAATTTCAGTAATGATTTTCCAAATGGTCAGAGTAGATGTGAGATATGACTTGTTATAGGATACACAGGGGAAGACTTAAGGTGGGTTTGCTGTTGAGCTGCATCCAAGCACACTTCCCTCTCTTATTGGACCCACTAGAGTGTGTGCATGTTTGTGTGTGTATGTGTGTGTGCACATAAATGTCCTCAGGGGCTGTTGTAGTTAATATGCCTAGGGTCAGGGAGATGGTGGGTTATGAAACTTAACTCTCCTCATAAACCGACTCATTTCCACCATAGCATGTTGAGCACACAATGAGGATGGTGGGAGCAAGAAAGCAGAGGGGGGAAAAGGGAGAGAGAAAGGAACTAATGGGTAAAGACAGAATAAGGGAAGAAAAGAGGGATGCAATAGTGGATAAAATAAATGAGGAGGCAAGGTAAGGATTAAGAAAGATGAGAAAAGGAGAGTTGATTATGGAATGAAAAGGAGAATGGATAAGAAAGCAAGTGAATATAGGGAAGGAACAAAGGGAAACAAGATCAGTATAAGGAAAGAAGCAACTGATCAAGGGAGGGAAAGGCGGGATAATGTCAAATTAGAAAGTAAAGTAGGGAGGAAATTATCAGTATTAGGGTGCAGGAGAATCAGTCACTGAAATCTTGTGGATTGTGGATCTTGTGGATGAAAGTACAACTAAACATGGAGCACACAAAGGAGGATGCAAGTAGGAAGGAGGGGGATTGATCAGAGTGCAGACAGGAAGGAAGGTAGTGAGGAGGAAAGATTGTTAAAGAATAATAGTGTTCAGTAATGAATAAAGAAGACAGTACAGAAAATCATATGAATGCTGACATTTTTATTTCATAGTGGTATTTTTCCCAGTGACACAAAAAAAATATGTAAACAAAATATGGAAAGAATGTGATAAGGAGATAATGAAGAAGTAGAGGGAGGGAATATATAACATAAGGAGGGAGGAAGTAAGGAAAAGACAGGGAACAAGGAATAATGATGGGATGAAATACGGAAACAACAAAAGAAAGGACAAAATATGAAAATTTGGCAAGTAAAAAATGAGGGAGGAAGGGTAGGAAGTGGGGTGAATGAGGAAGGAGGAATCATATGTGAAGGAGGGATGGATGGAGGAATGCCAGTGTTAATCCGTGAGTGAGAGCAGCGGCTCAGTGTCAGGTGTCTGCCTGTGAATGGGCCTGTGTCACTGCAGTATCACCACGACTGGGCAGGGACGCAGAAAGGTGGGAGTGAGGGAGTTGCAGCAAATCTCACAACAATTTGTTTACTGGTCTGACAGAGCAGCCGTCAGCAAACAAAAATGAGAAACCCTGAAAATTGAGAAGAAGGAGGTGTGGAGAAAGCGGCATTAAATGTCTGCTTCTTCTACCTGTTGGCCTGTGAGCCTGACTGTCTGTCATCAACAGGCTTCTGTGTCCTGAACAGGAGCCAATTTGTAGAGAATTTGTAACCCTCCCTCCTTCTCTTTCTCCCACTCTGATTCAGTCTGTCTGACATTTTTATGCCTGGGGATTGTTGTCACAATACCACAGTCCAACACACACCAAACACACACACCTACACAAAAGACTGCATACAAAATCATACCATCAGGAACAAACTGTATTGGAAGAGTGATTCAGAGGCATTGCTTAAAGTTATAAATCAGTATATTTGATTTAGTTGTGAAAGGGGTCATCCATAGTGAACATAGTGCAAACGACCTGCCAAGCACCCAACACCTGGCAAAGTTAACAACTAGCTGGTGAACATAGTTAAGTAATTTAGCAGCTTAAAAGCCAGAAATTTACTTGATGAGTTACTGGAGATCAAAATTAGAGCTAAAAGGAAAGCAAATATTGTTGCTTCATATTTGCTAAATATGTTAACAGGCAGATATTTGATCACATGTTCACCATACTTCATTAGTTAGTGGCCAAAGAAATCAAGTAATGCAGTTGTTTCAGCTATGTTGGGAGTGTTGGTTATATTTTAGTTTGATCATACTTTTTATATTTGAAATCTGGACATGCAAAGTAACTAGTAACTTTTATAAATGTATGAAGTACAATAATACAAGTATGAAGTTGCATCCATTGGTAATACTCAAAATGCAGGTACCTCAGAATTGTACCCAAGTTTATTACTGTACTGTACTGAGATGCTTCCCTGGTCTGTGAACTAATGCATAAAAAAGCTCAGAACATCTTGGAATCGTCACCGATTATCACTCAAACACATGAGCAAACTAAACACCAGAAGGTGTGTGAGTGTGTGTCTGTGTGTGGTACCTAATTACACTCGGTCTGTCTACAAAACAGTTTCCTCATTTTTCACCTGCCTAACACACATTTCGACTTGACATGCACATACAACCCTGTCTTTCTCTCACCCCCCTCACACTCACTGTCAATCTCATCTCATTGTTTCCTGTTCTTCTCTCTCTGATTGTTTGTGTGTGCACGTATTTGTGTGTGTGAGAGAGAGAGAGAGAGAAAGAGAGACTTACTGACACTTTACTGATGGAGTGATGTCCATCTGATCCTCCTGCTGTCTCAGGTGTCCCTCAGCAATGCTCACAACATATCAGTCATCCTAAAGCTGCCCTGCAGCCCCAAAACACCACACTCACAGACGCACACACACCACCAGTCACACACTACTGAGAAAATCGCACATCTTAGCACAGATACCGTAGAAACATCACAACACTGACGCACACACACACACACCCCTTCACCAGTGCATTTCCACATCTGGATAGTGGGGGTTGAGACAGTGGAGGTGTTAACAAAGAGAGATAGGATGCTGTGACCAGGACCATAAATATATATATATACACACACACAGAGAGAGACACACACACACGTGTATGCACAGTGGGCCTGAGGCAGATTCTTCAGTCTCTAGTCTCCATCCTGGGTGGCAAGATTCACACACACTATCAGGGTGCTGATGGAGGTGCAGTGTCAGAACAGGGTGATAGATTAAACTCATACCAGAGGCAATGGGGTGGTAGTCACATTGAACTGGAACCAGTAAAAATCTATTCTTTGTGTACTGTATGGTTGTGTGTGTGTGTGTGTGTGTGTGTGTGCGTATGACTGACTGGCTGTCCTCATGGGGACCAAAGCCCAGTCCTAATCAGGCAAAACATTATTTGAGGCCGTGGTTAAGGTTAGGGTTTGGCATGAATTGGTTATGGTTAAGGTTAGTGGGCTGTCCACAATGAATGGAAGAAGTACAATGTCCCAGCCAGGATAGCTGTGCAAACTTCTGCGTGTGTGTTGCAGTGGGGTGGTAATTCCATCCGAGACCCTCAGAGTGACCCCAAAACACATACTGACCCCCCTGCCTGAGGCCGCACACAAGCCGAAACACACACGCAGCCAAGCCACACACAGTCACAGACTTTGGCCAGCCTCCCCAGCACACACACACACATACACACACACACACACACACACACACACACACACACACACAATGTGTTTTGTGTGAATGGTTAAACACCCAAATAATATAGAAATATTCCACACATACAAACACACACTCCATATATTGTCTGATATTTGTTTGGCAACTAGGCCTTGTCACCAGACAAATTTCTGTCAACTTGTGCCTAACAATTAACATTTTACATCACAGGTGTGCTTCCTCAGCAAGTATGGATGAAATGGCCAGATGCTGTCAAAGATGATTGTTCTTATGTTTGATTCACTTCAAGTAGCAGTTTAATCTTTTGTTTGAATGAATTATCACACTTTAACAACTGTGCAACCCCCAGTTTTTATATAAATCAAACTCACACAATTGCATGCTGTATGCATACCTTCATCTGCAGCTCTTTAATTATGCCAAATACAGCAAAGTATTTAGTTTTAAATTATTCTCTCTCAGTGGCATCAGGTAACCAGTGACTCAGCTTTAACTAACTTGACTCAGGTAATCTACTCCATGTGGAGTGCTGCTTTTGTCCCTCTTGAATACTGAAATACATGTGATCCACATGTTCAACAAGTACTTAAGGAACAAGTGGGAACAGGTGGTGATGGATAACGTGGGACTGATTCATATAAATTGTTACATTCCAGCTCTCACTAATTCTCCATTTTGTTTAGTAAGTAACAATATCACAATCAAAAATTACCACAGTCTAAAGTAATAAAAGTCCTGCATTTAAAGTTTTGCTGAGGTAAAAGTACATACATATGAGTTCACCAGTTTCAGAATAATATATCTTTTTAGATCATAATTATTGATGCATTAATGTTTAAGATGCAACAAATGTTGAAATGAAATTAGGGATAATTTTAACTATTTCATATACTGTTGAGCACCTTAACCTATAGTAATACACCATAATGTCAGCTGTCAAATCAATGTAGTAGAGTGGAAGTACAAAGTAGCATGAAATGGAAATACTGAAGTAAAGTACAAGTACCTCAAAATTGTACTTAAATGCATTTTTGACCATTTAGATATATTTCACTACTGTGTAAGTGTTAGTTTCAGTATTATGAATGAGGCACATTGTGTATTGGTTCACATACAGGTGCAACAATAACACATTTTTAAATCTCTTAATGTATATGTTTATTTCAGCAAATATCTCAGCCCAACTGCACCATTTGTTTCTATTTGCATGCTTGTAAAATGCCACTTCTTTTGTCTATATTTAGCAAAATGTTACCTAATGATAAAGATGGTAGGAAGCTACTTTGAGAGACGGAGAGAGCTTAGTGGTTAGTTCACCTGGGGGAGTTTCTGTGGTTACAATATTAAACCTCTGCACCAGGTTGCCTCCCTCACAGTGAGGTTTTAATCACTCCTTGTTGATTCAAGCTATTGTATTATTAATCCCTGACACTTAGGATGATACGTTCCATAAGCCGCTGTGCAGTGTCTGAGTGCAAGCGTGTGTGGACTGTTTTTCTTGGCAGTGTGCTTGACTTAGTGAAGGCGGGAAGGAAAAGAAGTAAGTGGAGATATTAATACCATCTGAACTCATGTATATACTACAAACTACTGCAGGAAAAAAGACATGATGAAAAAATTAATGATTACTCAAGGTAAGGCAATTTTATTTATACACCACATTTCACTGTAGGGAAACTCATTGTGCTTTAAATTTAAGTGTATATAGCAGCAGACATGTGATAAGGGTATGAGCAAGGATGTTCCTTGAGGAACAAAATCATTGTAGTCTCAAATGAAATATTATACAGTAACTATACATATATATGTATAGAAGAAGGAATGCAGCATCTAAGACAGACATAGAATAAAACGTGTTACAGCTCAATAAGAGAAAAAATAGCACAAAGCAGAGGATGAAAAAATCATACACAGCACAAAAATCTTTCCAAAAAACACAACAAGTAAATAACTAAAGTAAATAAACTTTTGAATGGGTTCCACCTTTGTATTTTCCTGCAAAGAGCACAAAAGTGCCGTAAAGTTTTGGAGCTGCTATCAGACAGATGTATATCTCCAATCAGATGGCTAACCCACAACATACTGCTTATTACAATAAATGTTGTTCATGTGGGCTGTGTTTGTGTGTAGTTCAAATCAGACAGATTCATTGCGAATGGAAACAAAAGTCCAGAGTCAGCTGCGATCAGATCTGATCCTCTGCTTATCATCAGATAGCATGCATAGCCACCCAGAGATTCCACACAATCCACATCTGCTCAACATATGACCCTGCAGCCATGCCATACAGTACTGTACAGCAGCCAGGGACAGCGGGACTCTGCTCTGATGCACTTTTACAGAGAAAAATGAGTCAGGATGAGAGAGAAACACAAGACATGAGGGATGAGACTGAAGCAGTGGTATATGGGGAAGAAGTGGGGAAATGACAGCATCGAGGGGGTTATCACTTATTGATTTGTGGTGAATTTGTCCCGCAAGTGCATTTTTAAGCATGAACGTGTGCTTTGGTGATTTCTTCCAGATGATGATTTACATGGTGATATCTCACTGCCCAACAATCACGTGACTTACAAGATGCTTTGTCGTGACCTAACTAGTACTCATATACCCATCCACCGTCTTCTCTGCCATCATTCATATGTCCCGTCTGTTTCTCCTGCCTCATATATCCCCTCGAATCCAATCTCTACCTACCCCACGACCTCAAAGAACTCATCATTTTGACAGTTGAGCACACGGGGGGGTTTACCCTTCCTGAGTCTGCGCCTGCATGTGTGCACATATGAAGCCAAGCATCGACAACAGCATATGCTGTACGCAATGTATTGCTCTGTATCTGTGTCAGAGCGGAAACAGGTCCCTCTCGCTGCCAGTAAAGTCCCATTAATCACCCACGCAGCCACGAGGCAGACCAGGCCAGCGGATGGGACCGTATGTCTGTAACTCTAAACCGCAATGCCTCACCACTTATGAACATCGTCCGTCCTCCATCGATCACGCATCTGGATCCCATTGTCTCATGCCCCGACATCAGACAGTCATCTGGAGCCCATGGAAGGAGAGAGAAGGAATGGAGGGGAAGAAGGGCACTCCGATTACTGGTAAGCGTGATTAATCATAACCACATTGGAAGTGCGATGAGGCAACGACAGAGTTGGACCACAGGGCAGAATGATAATGGCTGCTCCTTTGGGTTCGGGGTGTCAATAATACTGTAAGATCGAGGGGCTTAGGACAAAGGGCGAGCATGAAGCTTGCATTAAAGGTTAAAAGGTAAGACATGAACTGTAACAGAGAAGTTAAGGTGCATTAGCAGTCATAGCTCTGCTTTACGTTAGCATGAGCAAGTTAGTGCTCTTAGAGTGAGGTAGATCAATGGAGCCTTAAATTTCTTGTATATCAGTTTCAGAATGATCCACTTTTAAACTGCTGTGCTGTGCTCTTACCTTTACACTGCTGTCCTCTCCTCAGTTAAAACCTCGCAGGGAGCTGCATTGGTGGGTTTGTGTTGTCAGGGCCGGTTTTTGCTATGGGCAATGTGGGCGATCTATGTGAGGGCAAAAAAAAACAAAACTAAACAAAAACTAAACTCAAAACTCGCCAGTTTTCTAGACTACCGCTCATTTCCATGTCAAGTTAGTGGAGTGGGCGCTGGGGCGCCCTCATTGTCACGTCAACTTGCTGCTGAGAGTCATACAGGTTGTGTGTGTCCGAAGAGGCAAGGGGGAGGGGGGCGGGGGATCAACTTGCGACTGCAGAGGTTGGCAAGGGGGAGGGGGGTGAGGGATAGACTGATGCCAGGCCACACAACACAAACTGCTTCCAAATAAATTGTATTTCATAATTAACATAGACCCATATGCCTACACGTAATTGATTGGGTTATGTGAAAAATGTAATAAAAATAAAAAAAATCATCTACGTAAATTTGTTTACGTCACGTGACTCCGGACTCCGGTTGATTGACGGGTGGCAATTTATATACTGTATTTTATTTATTGATCTTGTTTTTTCTCTGTTCTTGTTATGTTTTTTGTATTTAAGATTATATATAGAGTTGCCTTTTTTTGCTTTCTTCAGGGATTTTTCAAGCATGTGCAATTTATATACTGTATTTTATTTATTGATCTTGTTTTTTCTTTGTTTTAGTTACGTTTTTGTATTTAAGATTATATGTAATAAAATAATACAAATAATATAATATATTGTGTTGGTGGCGGGGTTTGGGGGTAATTCCTTTTTTTGTGGGGCCGGGGGGGGCAAGGGATGGTTTGCCCAGGGCGCAAATCTAGCCAGGACCGCCTCTGTGTGTTGTTAAGGTACTGGCGAGACATGAAGTATGATCCAGAAAGGCCAGTTGGAGTAACAGATCACATGTCTAAAGCCTTATCAGATGCAATAACACTGCACAACAATTTAAATTCTCACAGACAAGAATTTATGAATCTGGAAAGTTATCACAGCAGCATACATTTTATGTTGCTACAACAGTAGAAATATGGCATTCACTTTACCACCGGAAATGTGCACTTGCGTGCACTTGATTAGCCAACACAGTGTCTTGCATCGAGGGACAGGTCCCCTTGGAATGAATGAGAGGGCCTCCTTATTTCACACAGCGCACAAGTCATCTGAACGCAGCAATTGCTACGCAGTTAGGTGACAAGGTAAACTCCACTGATAGAGTGATGATTAGCAAGCTTGACAGCAGAGGAAGTTTGATAATGTCACAAGTCTTCACTTATATATGTTATACATGTAGAAACTTTGCAATTGAATCATTGATTTAGTCCTGTTGTTTTAGCCATCTTCTGGTAGATATGTGTACCATTGCGTGTACCAACAACTATCAATGAATTACTTTGATACAGAAGAAAAAATAAATATGTGCTGATTCTGATTTTATCTATGATTTCTAAGTAGTATGGACATCAGAACTAATAATATGGCAGAGAGTATGCATCACACTAAACTCAAACATATGTCTATCATGTTTGTGTGATAAGCTTTGAGTTGTGATTGACATTTTTGAAACAATTTACTACAAACAGCCTACCTGAAGTGCCTCCATAAGCTATGTGTCACTGCCACTGCCGCTACTAGTGCAACTGATCATGCTGTATCTGAAAGTTATGATTTTCAGGTACATAGTTTAGATGTATACAGCACGTGAATACAACTGATATGAGAGATTATATAAGAGAAGAGGAAATTATTCAAAAGTGAGGGGAGGGGTTTGGTAGAGGATCCCTTTGTGGGATGAGTTTTTGGTTTGTGACAGAAGATGTGGAGGGTGTTGAGATTGTATGGAGGAATGGAGGGAAAATTAGGGCAGCCAAGAGGTGTTATTCCCTGTGCACTGTATTATAAGACTGTATTGTGTCATCTCCATGTCAGAGACTACATGGAGTTTTTCAGAATCTTGTATTTACCTGGCTTCACCCAGGATCACATCAGGAAACACCTGCTGTACTGTACCTGCAGCTGTCTCTCTGCTCCCGCAGTGTTTCCTCTATAATTAAATAAAAGTAAAGTACAGCTCCATCCAGTTCACCTCCCTACAGAGACAATTCAAACCAAACAACTCCTTTCACCCTCACCACAATGTCTTCTGGGCTTCAATCTCTAAATTCCTCTCAAGTTCACTCTGTGACAATCCTCTCGTTAACGTGGCAGAGAAGGAGAGGAGCTGCTGAAAGGCGTACTGTTTAAAAAAAGAAAATCAATAAACGTCTTATGTGATTTGAGTGAAACTCTCCAGATGCTGGACACCAGACAAGACTCTATCTACTTCTTCTTTGTCTTCAGCCTTCACCTCTGCTCACAACACCACCAACCAATCTTCAAAGGAATTCACTAAACGGATGGAGTGTGAGTTGTAACTGCTCTTCCAAAACCTCTAACCCTCCTTGTGAGTCCCTGTGGGACCTTCAATAACATATAGACATATTGACCAAGAATATAATTGGTACTTAAAATATTCTTTGTGTTACTGGACACATTTCGCTTGCTACATTGTCATCAGCTAGTAATTTCTGCACTTGCTAAGAAGAACTAAGAAATTAAGGCTACCTGGCTCTCTGTCAGTGTAAATGTAGAAATTAATGTAGACATTAACACTGAAGAACTCAGTATAATGTGAAATATATTCTATTATGTCCCTAATATGCATATATTAGTTCTTCCAAAGATCACTATATGACAGTAAAATTGGTGAAGAGATGGATCAGTCACTTTGGATGTTTTCAAACCTGCCTTGTTTAATTCATTTCTCCCATTGGCACAATTCATTTCAACACAGCAGTCATACTCGAATGCAGACCTTAACAACCGCACAGAAACACTAGAGGAAGTGGTCTTGGTCTGAATAAAAACAAATTCTGGAGCAAAGAACAAGAAAATGAAACCAAACCAAGGGAGAACTTAATAAGTTTACCGACTCTTCTACAGATTTAAGCCTTTACATAAGTTGCTTTGGGCTTGCAGAGGTCAGGTGAACCAATTTCTTGTTTGCTGATAAAATCTACTATCATTCCAATACGTTGGCAATTAGATCTGCTAAGAGCAAACCAGACACGTCAGTCAGAGCCTGTCTCTACCCTGCAGGTTCCAGAGAATATGAACAGATGAACAGAACAGATGAACATCAAACATTTTGTGCTATCTTTGATCTGTGGATTAAAGTAATTGATGCTGAGTTTTATGGGATGGACTGTGTTCAGTGTATGGAATATGTTCTCCGGCTGTGAGAGGCTTTGCCCGTAAGAATCTGGATGACTCATTACAACGGCCCCACTCCAGACCCGGTCAGACGACCCCCAGTCCTGCTCTGGCACCTCTACTTCTGCCCCGTTCAGGGTGATAAGCCCCAATTATGACTGCCTTCATCCGGAGTTCACACATACGCACAAACACACACACACACACAAAACTACATGTAAGTAAGCAAGCATATACACATACACACAGGGAGAGGTCTGATGGTCAGGTGCCCCAGACAGCATTCCCCTGTGTGATTAGGCTTAGTGAGCCATCTCCTCTCTCCAACCTGTCGCCAGTAGCTCTACTTGGCCTTAACACCCAGCCTGCCGGCTACACAACACCACTGTCTGTGCGTGTGTGTATATGTGTGTGTGTGTGTGTGTGAGAGAGAGAGAGCGTTTGTATAAGTATGTATCCACAAATGCAGGCAGTGTGTGTGTCGAATTTCTCTTTCACATTGAAGCTACGCTGTGTGTGTGTGTGTCTGCTGTCTGCAACCCCTAAAGCTGTGTGGATTAGTGACAGTTACAGAGCGCGGCCAAGGCTTTTGTCTCTAGGCCAGTGGTTTATGACTGGCACGCTCTTGTGTGTGTTACGCGTAAATGCGTGTGTCCATGCCACTGTAAGGAAGTGTATTTGAAGGCATGTGTACTAGTAAAGGTTACTTGTTGTCTTCATTTCACTTGGCCTTTATTTCTCAGTCATAGAATAGAGATGGGTTACCGAAGAATGGGACAAGTTGTGGTTTGAATGCAGACTTGTGTGTGTGTGTGTGTGTGTGTGTGTCCTGCTCCACAGGAACTGCAGCTCCACAGGCTGCAAGGAAGCTCCTGTGTCACCCAGTCACTGCTGTCATTTTTAAATTTGTGTTTGTGCTCATACCAGAATAAGTGATGGATTGTTCTTGGGGCAGGTTAAGTTATCTACAACAGTTCATGTGAGAATTTATTTAGAAACTAGTTACACCGGCTTCCCAGAGATATAATGCCTTACGTTTATCAACCTGTAATCTCTACGCCGTGCTCAGGCTAAGTGGCAACACATACTTGTACCTGAACAAAATATGTCTGCTAAAACAATGTACAAAATAAATACCTTTCATTGCATATACTTCATTTTAGCTCAAACAGTGAGTGAATACATCACATTAGCACAACCAATAGACACAAGCAAAACAAAAGTGCAACCACTCTTGAAGAGTACTCCACCCATTAGCATTGCACTACATTTCCCCACAATGCAATGTAGCCCCTGGATCCAGTTAAATAAGTCAGAGTCATTAGACTATCCTCAAGCAGAGATGAGGTGAGCTACAGAAGGTCTAATAAACAATTCTTTTCAACACCACACCTCCAGGCTTTCCTTTTTCAAACATGGCGTTGCTAATTAGCACCATAAGTACAGTGGGGCTGTTGGAAGTATCTTCAATTTACAGGTGCAAACTACTGGACACAATGAATAACATTTTTACATTCAATTCCTGAAGAAAGGATCTAGCACATTTTCCTCAACACTACAAATGTTAACCTCCTTGGTGGCATTAGGAAAATTCAGGGATTACTAAAGTCAAGTTCATCATCTGGGATTTGGGCATTGCTTGTGCCTGAGGTCATGCCACTATTGCCAATATATTGCACACAGTTCCTGGTATTTAATATTTGGGGTTTTTGTACTTTGAATGGATGAGTTCCTTCTTTAGCTTCATTGCTTAATTGCACATTTGCGTCGTAGGGCTCATCGGCCTTGTATGCAAAATGACCACTGCAAGACACAACAGTTTAGATTTCTGCCTTACTGGAGAGTGTTTTCCGAGCTATTTATTTTTATTTATTTGTTTTACAAGAGAAAAGACTGAGAATCAAAGACTAATTTGTTGCTTCAGTACTAAAGACATGTCTAGTTAATCACCCCACCTCCATTAACAGCAACCTGCAGGACAGTCCCATAGTCCCCCTTTTTTCAGCAAAACTGGGGTATCCACTTATTGGAATAAGCTGTTTTTCTTGTCTTAGTAGACTGTATACTGAAATTGTATACCTTGCATCTATGCCTTAAATTCTTATATATTCGATGTCATTTTCAATGCTGTGCTTCTTCCATTTGTTAGTTAGTTTATTAAGTTTTTTCTTAGATCTCAAATCTCATAGGCCACACAAACACCAAGATTTTCAGGGCTCTATGCACCCAGGAATGTAAATGTGTGTAAACTAATAACATTAGGTTTTATCAGTTTACTAGACTGGTTGAAGCAACCCAGAACCTAATTGTATCTATCACATCTAAAGAATCAGTTGCAAACCCGATGACTTCATTTATCTGTAAGCAACAAATTTCTACTGTGATTACAGACATTATGTGTTCCTATGTGTTCTGCTGTTATCTCTTGCTGTAACAAGGGCCCTTCTAAAGCAATATTCAGTTGGCGAGATGTCAGATGTCTAAAACATCCATATAAAAGTCAAGGAGTATGAATTCGGTGTTGTTAATGAGTGTAGTTTAGACACATTTAACTTTGTATACTACATGAATTGTGTCGTGTGTACTTGCCGCACATTAGACCTAGACGGCCAAAGAAAAGTACATTTGTATTAAATCCTCACGGCTGGTCGTGTGACAGCAGTGTAGCGGTTCAAGCGCCACTCAGAAAAACAGAGGAATGAACCAAATTAAATTCAGCTGTGGTGTGTGTGTTTTATGTGGGCAGAAGATGACATAGGCTGGACAGGGGAAGGAAACCAGCAGTGAGACCCGAGGCCAGCAGACTGGAGCTGTCAGCTGTTGTTGTTTCACACTGGTACTGTGGTTAATGCCTGGAATACTTAGACCAAACCTTTTGCAGCTGGAGGCAGCAGTCTGATTTCCTGAAATGGCTCTCCTGATAAATTGGGTGAACATGCCAGGACCCAAACTTCTCAACAGCGGCCAGCACACACATTAATATGCCGCAATACATTTCTTTATCGCCTCAGTGACGGCATAGGGCACTCTGATGACATGCATGTAAGGTGGAACTTTCAGCGCTGACACGGGCCTCCTGCACACTGAAACAGTTTTCTCACTTTCCCCACGGTGAGGCTGTTCGCTGCTGGTGACGCTGAGGAATAAGCCACATACATAGCTGTGGCTGTCATAAAACAGGAGGAAGTCCTGGCCAGTGGAAATGTGGGGAGAAAGAGAGAGGCAGCCAGCACCAAGGAAGCCAGCACCTGTGTAGTCAGCGCCCGAGGGCCACCCTCTGACTTTCCAATAACCACTGGTGGCGCGGCCCAGCCTGAACCACTGGGACCAGGACAGGGTCAGAGATTTTAAAGTGTGTGTGTTGTGTGTGAAAGTATGTCTGCCTATATACACTCATGCTGCACAATCCACTGTGGTTAATCTTCACGTAATCATTTACAAACTCTAAGAGTGCACACAGCCACTTATCACCAGTGTTGTGGAGGTAAATAAGAGGAAACCACTTCTAGTCAGTCATCTTGGAAAAACATGACATCATTAGTGGAAATATGTTAATATCTACTATTACCTTTAATAGACCCTTCTCATTTGATACACATTAATTTTATGCTGGCCCTCAAGCTGACCCACTTTATTAGAGTACACATTCATACAGTCTAGTAATCCAATACAACAGCTCACCTACTTATATGTATATCTCATAAAGCTCAAAATGCTCAGTTTTGTGAGATGGTCCAGAAATGTGTTCATTTAATATTATACTCAAGGTGTTCTAATTTTTGTCCTTCCCACTTACATGGGAGGGGCAGAATATTTGCATACCTCTCAATATGTACTATGGTGTAGTCAGTACAACTGCATCACTAACCTTGACCTCTGTATTTAGACATAAGTTAATTAACACCTCTATGACAATGTAGAACTAATTGATCACTATAGAATTTTAACAAAAGGCTGACAGTACAAAATTGAGAAAGGTAGATTCGAGTATACAAGTATGTAGTTACTGGAAAAGCTACACCAACATAGTAGCCCATATTTATTTTAGTTTACCTTAGTATAGAATTGCAGAATTGGCTGACATGTTTGTTTACCTTTTTGCCAATCAGTGGCATGCAGGGTGTGATTCTGTAGAAAGTTTGTTGAGTAATACTTTACAGTAAACAATATATTTTTATAATATAATTTAGTTTGTATTTATAGATTAAAAGTTTAATAAGATTTTGTCATAGTTTTGTTTTCAAGGAACTACCTTTTGTTTAGTTTTAACCCTATTTTTCATCATGGAAAAGGTTGTCAACGAATAGTTTTGTCATAGTTTTTGCTTATCAAAAGTAAATGCTTATCAAACTGCAGGTTTACTAGTTAACTGTTGTAAGCACCAAAATAAACTAACAAGGGTTAGCTGGTGATTTAAACACAACCTTATTTCCATTTGTGAGTGGCCACAGTACACTTGGATGTACTGATAGATAAAGTAATGGGTAGAGGTTAAACAATTTGCCTTATTTTCTTATATATTTTAGGACAGAGAAAACCCAGAGTAGTAAGATCATAATCCACTGCTGTGTGAGCGAGCTGCCACATCCATCCTGACAAGCTTTTTGTCTCTAGATTCAATCCTCTTAGCTGAGGAGATCATGTATGGGACCCTCAGGAGAATATATGCAAACCGCCAGGCTGGCCAGCTGCCAGTGGTATCAGCTCAGTATCACCTTTACAAAAGGTATTTTCCCTATTACATAACTGCACTAGAGATATGCACTGTTACTTAAAACAAAAGTATTTTTTGAATATTAACAAAGAAATTAAGAAAATTAGAACCTTTATTTTATAGGTGTGAATACAGCTAGCACTGTAGAATTAGCTAATGTTGGAAAAGCTAACAGGCGTGTGGGAAGTGCTGTTTCAGTACTCAGAGCCAGTAAAGGCTAAAGTTCTCATTATAACACATGTTCTGTGAGATTGTCTCAGACCTTTTCATGCTTGTTAATCTCATAGAGACAAAGTCATTTCAAGGTCTAGTATAATTTGGTGGATTCCTACCCAACTGCAGGACTGAGTTTTTGTTTATTTTGTATCAGATCTCTTGAGCAGAACATCATTCCACTGTGGTGTGGGAATTTTCTCTAAAGTCTATAAAACCTGCAGTGAAATGCCTCGCCTATCTGCTGCAATCATAACTTAGAAAATTTCAGCAGTATGAGTTTCGGGGAGTTTAAGCGTCCCTTCATGGTCAAAACCTGTTCTGGTGGCATTTCCACCTGGACAAGAGGAGGCACTTTCTGTAGCTGATTTTTCCAGCTTTATGCCAGCTTGAGTGTGTGTATTTTGCTCGTGTTGAAGTGTGTGGTCAGTGTTGGCTTTTGCCTGTTAAAGCTCTTCAAAGCCACAGACAAAGCCACATGAGTGGATGGGTAGCAGGTGGAGGAGAGGAGGGGTGAGAGGGTTGGGGCTCCAATGCCTCTCCTCCTCGCTCCTTGACCCTGAAGAAAACTGATTAATCGGGCCTAATAGAGACAGGCGCTACTCTAGTCCTCTTACTGAAGCTAGACAGGCCTGCAGGACACTGGCTGACTGACAGACGAGAAGAAAAACTTCAGAGGATTCCTGGAGATAAGTTTCACATCAAGCCATTATGTTTTATCATGTGCTTTAATATGAGACTCAAGATGAACTACCCAGGCAAGTCTAGTCATCCTAAGCCCTTTCTTGTTTCTAATTTAAAAGTGTTGACACGGTAAGACTTTACTAATATTTTCATGACTTGATCAGTGAAAGTTGAAGTTTCATTTCTATAAGCAGGAGAAAATGGACAGAAGTTATAAATGTAAAATAGGTTTTGTAACAAAGGTTAGAATTAAAACTCACATTGCTCACTGATTTTGGGGACGCAGGGGCAGCGGAATAACCTACAAACTGTTTGACATATCAGGAGCCTGTAAAGATGATGCATGAAATGAGATGTGGAGTTAAGAATAGAGTAAACTAGGCTACATCAGCTGCTGCTAGCATAACACACTGAATGCCAATACAAATCAGTAGTCAAGTTACTGTGGGTAATATTTTTGTGAGTTTGGCGGAGAAAATGTGGAATAGAAAAAAATAAAATAATTTAAAAACAAATATCTATAAATCAAATTGGAGCACTTGCAAACAGTTACACATATTGGATAGTGCTCAAGCCAAATATAGTCCAACAGACAAAATGCCGAAGTTAATATAACTATACACACTGAATGTAGTGATTGGATACTCTACATTGGATGAGAATCTTTTTCAATATTTACTGATGAGTATCTTTCTCTGAGGCTGTCTGAGGGGTGGCAGCAGTAGGGCCCATGGGTGACCCATTGACACCACTGTCCTCCATATATCAGCGCCTGCTAGGCTGGCGTGGGCATATCAGGTCCTTTCATAAGCACCAGTCTGGTCCCTAGACCCTCGCCAAGGCCTCTGGGAGCCTGCTGCTGACTCCCATTGTCATGTAAGTGTGCACGTAATTGTGTGTTGTTTGTGTGTGTGTGTGTGTGTGTGTGTGTCAAAATTCTTTGGAGGCCTCCTGAAATTCATTGACTCTCTTTGTCTCAGTTGGCCTGCTGTCAGAGTGTCTTTGTTATGACAGTTGGGCTCCTTTTATAGACTAAATCACGCTCTCAGCTGTTCATTTACTAGCCTAACTAACCAGCCCTAAATGACACCTAACACACATACACACACACACACACACACACACCACGCTTTTACCTTATGCTTCTATCTAACAAAAATAATTGATAAAGTTTGTTTATTTCAGCTCTAAAGGGTTCCATTTGTACCACAGTATTATTTTATCGTACTTTTGCTGCCATCCAAATGTGCAATGCTTTCAAAACAAGTTTCACAAACTTTATATATTGCAATCTGTGCATACCCACATCAATTTTTTTTCACTATAACAATTGAAAAAATATTCAGGTTATCTACCTTGTTTTTACTAGTAAATGAGCCTAATTTTGTATATTTGACTAAACTTATTAATAATACTGAAAAAAAACATAGAAAATTATATATCAATGTGTTGGTCTTGATTTGCCCACAAGGTTGAAAAAAAATAAGTTTTTAATAATTTTTTCTCGTTCTAAAAACAGTCTAATGAACAACTGTATTTTTCCATATTAAGTGACTCTTTTAATAGGAAAGGTCTTACATCTAACAACACTTGACTGTGCCATACTAACTACTATTAAATACAGAGAAAGATGTAGGATTTTTTTTTATTCTTTTTTTTTTTGAGGCTATTTTTATTTTTGTTTTTGTGTTTTGTTTTTTTAGGGGGGTTGTTTTTTTGTGTTTGGTTTTAAATTTTTTTTTTTTTTTGCTTTGTTTTGTTGTTTTGTAATCCCTCAAATACACCCCTGGGGATATTATTGAATTAAATTGTTTCATAGCAGACTTTTGGTGCTTTTCGAACCATTGGTCCCCATGGGCATGCACTTGGCGTGGCCGGCAAGGAAAAGTTGTGAGCAGAACCGGGCTCGCATTGGGTGGCCATCTGTCCGTCTGCCATGATCTTGAATCTACTTCCTTACAGTGGGTAGAGGAGAGCGAGCAACAGATTGCCGCTGGTGGATGCTAGCACACGGCTGGTCTCTTCCACCTCTGAGGTTTCTTAAACTGAAAATCGCGGAATCTCTTGAGGCTGATTTCCCTTGGTGCTGCTGAAGTTCCAGGTGTTTCAGTCTGAGGTGTTTCACCGGACCTCAGGGTTCTTACCGGTCTGGTCGGTTGCAGAATTGTTCCACCTGGACCCTCCTCAATTCCTACTCAGTTTGGTCAATGATTTATTAAGTCCTCTTGTAGTGCTCCTCAAAATCTCCTGCCCCTTCCTCTCGAGCTCAGTGACTCCGTTTGAGGCGAGGCTGAGCAGTGAGCTGAGCCTTCTCCAGCTCTCTTTCCTGAAAGCGTTTCATCTCCTCCAGAGTCTTCTGGAAAGCATCCTGACTGTCTCTTATCTTTTGGACCACGATCTTCAGCTCTTTGAGATCAGCAATTATCCATCTCTCCAACTGAAGCTCAGGTGTGAACACAGACGGGCCTCTCAAATATACTCCTCAGTCTCATCGGTTGGGGAGTCTCACTCTTGTGGTCCTCCTCAGGATTCTGCCCGGTTTGGTCCAGTTGAGAAGTCTCACTCTTGTGGTCCTCCTCAGGATTCTGCCCTCCTTGGCCAGTCAGTTGAGGTCTCACTCTTGTGGTCCTCCTCAGGATTCTGCCGGTTTGGTCCAGTTGAGGAGTCTTGTAGGTCCTCCTCAGGATTCTTCCCGGTTTGGTCCAGTTGAGAAGTCTCACTCTTGTGGTCCTCCTCAAGTTCTGCGGTTTGGTCAGTTGAAGTCTCTGCTCTTGAATATCCTCAGGTTCTCTCCTCCTTGGCCTTGGTCCAGTTGAGGAGTCTCACTCTTATGGTCCTCAAGTTCTGCCGGTTTGAGTCCAGTTGAGGTCTCCTCTTGCCTTGGTCCTCCTCCAGTTCTACCCGGTTTGGTCCAGTTGAGAAGTCTCACTCTTGTGGTCCTCCTCAGGATTCTGCCCGGTTTGGTCCAGTTGAGAAGTCTCACTCTTGTGGTCCTCCTCAGGATTCTCCTCCTTGGCTTGGTCCAGTTGAAGATCTCACTCTTGTGGTCCTCCTCAGGATTCTGCCCGGTTTGGTCCAGTTGAGGAGTCTCACTCTTGTGGTCCTCCTCAGATTCTGCGGTTTGGTCCAGTTGAGTCTCACTCTTGTGGTCCTCAGAATTCTCCTCCTTGGCCCGGTCCAGTTGAAGTCTCACTCTTGTAGTCCTCCTCCTGGATTCTCCTGCCTCGGTTTTTTTGAGTCCAGTTGAGGTCTCACTCTTGCATGGTCTTCCTCAGAGTCTCCTGCTCTGCCTCGACCTCCATTAGAGCTCAGGTTAAGTGAGGCTGGAAGAACTTGAGGTGAGGCTGAGCCTTCTCCAGCTCTCTTTTTCCACAAAGAAAGAATTTGACCTCCAGGAGTCTTCTGAGTGGAGGCATCCACCATCTTTTTGGGACCTCTGCCAACAAGGTTATCTCGGCTGGGCTTCCAGCCTTTCTTAGGCTCCTTCTCAGCTGGAGACTCAGATGAAAAGTTCTCTAATGTGCTTTAGCTCTTCTTATGCAGGGCCATGATTGTCTGCTTCTCCAAATTGGAGATCAACTGAAACCTGACCTTAGCAATTCTAAGGTTCATCTTTGAGAGCTATATATTTCTGTCTCTCCATCTGAAGCTGAGCCGACTTCTCCCTGACAGAGCTTTAGTTTATCTATCAGAGCCTTGATCCTCCTCTACCTGGGGCTCAGCTACGAGAGCTTCTCCTGGCTGGAGCTTGAGTGCGCTCTTTCAGATACAATTATCTGGGACTCTGCCACCGGGTTCTCCTGGCTGGGCTTGGCTCTTCTTGAGCCATGTTTTTATCTTTTTCTGCTGCAACTCAGGCTCCGGCTGGCCAACTACTTTGGTGTCCTGTAACTCTGGAAACACCTTGGCAATTTGGCACCTCCCACTTCAACCGTCCTGAGTTTGGTGATCACCGGCATGAGCGGGCCACTCCCATCTCCTTCTTTGTCTGTCTGGTAGCCACCTCTGCGTTTTAAGAAAGTTTCTCCGTGGTCTCGAGTGGTTTTTGAAATGTTTTCTTCCTCGTAATTTGAAATTTTGATATAACGGTCACAAAGAATGTCAGTTAAAGGCTTGGTCTGTGATGTCATCACATCAGTAATATCATAAACTCATCAGTGAAATTTTGCAATGTTAGCTTTGACTTTTGTTCACACACACACACACATGCATTCTTGTCCTTCTTCTTACTTTTTGGGGACTCTTTATACTTGTCCTTCTATCTTTTGAGGACTCTCATTTGGTCCTCACTGTGTAGCATTTAGTACATGCCACACACACACCACGCACCTCATCTCAACATGTCCCTTGTTGCCTCTATCTTTCTTTCAGAAATGCATCATCCACCCTGTGAAAATCTCCTCTAAGCAGAGTGAGAAGGATGAAGCGAAAAGGAGGATGAGGAGGGAGCTAAAGGGCGTTTGACCTCTGACCTCTGTGTTGTGGCTGGGGCACTGGGCAGAGGTCAGAGGACACAACAAGGTAATCAGTAACTACACTCTAGATACGACACACAAATAGACAGAAAGGGGAGGAGACGCACAACAAAATTCAGCCCAATTTAAGTCTGATTTATCTGTGTGACAGGAAATGTCCTGATGTTGTTGAAGCAGTAAAATAGCACTTATAAATATATTTTAAGCATAGCAATTTAACAGAAACTTGAGAGACTCTCTGTGAGGTCATTCAGTCACAACAGCAGTGATTACCGGGAAGAAAAACTGAATTTAAGCAGAGAAGTTGTTTAAAAGATCAATGAAACAACATTAAAGCAGTAGATCAACCTACAAAAAATAGAATCAACAAATTAGAAATCATATCCTCATCCCTGGGACAAACTGTAAATTGATTATCAAGATACTGTTGAACTAGGAACTACCTCAAATGATTTCATCTCACTGTCTATTACAATCTGTCACTGACTATTTTAATTTGTAATCAGGGAAATTTAGTCATTAGTTTAGCTTACAGAGTCAGAGTGCACAGAGAAAGACAGCATGATGTCATCATTGATTTCTATAGTCAATATTGAGCAGCATTGATCTAACTTGTGTTTGAAGTGAAAAGACAGGAAATGTGTGTGTTCCTCTGGCTGAGCATTAAGTGTGTTTACTTGCACACTAGTATCATGGTTTGGAGCCTCTTTTTTAATCATTAAAGATTTACGGTACTGGTCAAACATTTTTGAAACTTATAAACAAATTTCTCATTAACTGACTAATGATGACTGTGGAAAGCATGGAGCCTTGTAAGTGCAGGGGAGAAAAAAAATGTGTGTAAATCCATGCGCTCAGTTTAGATTGGAAATCAGTGGGCACACAGATTATGAATCTGAGAGCATTGTTTACAATGTGTGCTCAAAGATTGCAAAACCATGAGCCCACAGATTTGCATGTGGCTCTTTTTTCTCTTTTTTTTAGCTGATCCTGGGGGCTCTGTAGAAAAGTCATTGTGAGTACTGAGGAAAGTTATTGTTGACCACTACTGATTAGTCCTGATATTCCAGACTATGACACATCACCCTCAGCCATATCCAACAGAAATAAGAGTGTTGAGGGCGCTGCAACACTCTTCGTGCCCCCACAAGTTGTTGTATGTTTGTATTGTTTTTTTTTCTTCTGTTGTGTTACTCCCCACTTCTCCTCGTCACCAATGATTTCTTTTGTTTTAATTATTTCAGTGTGTCCTGGAATTTATCTCAACAGATCAAAACAAAAATGCATTGCATGCCTGAACTGCTTCAGCAAAAAAACAAACAAAAAACAAAAAACAAATTCAGACTGAAGAATTATTGAGTCTTGCAGCAGGATCATGATGCTTTCACACCAGCAACAAACTGCACCCGTGTCTGACTGAACTGGACCCACCAAATCAGGTGTAGTCCATGCCTAAGTTTGACTGACAGCTTTCACACTATACTAATGGAACCCAAGCCAAACAGGCAAAAGTACTAGAGTTTGTTTGAACCACATGAAACAGGTTAGGTTCTTCCACATCCAGAAAATCAGTGATTTCAGTTCCAACTGAGTAACCTCAATATTTCAGGATGAGCCCACTTTGGTTTCTGGCTGAACTCAGCTATATTTGCCACTCTGCTGGAGTTTGACTTTTCCACAGCACCATCAGTAATATTTATCCTCTGTGTTAACAGTGACTTCATTTTTGTGTTAGGCTACTTACCAGCTGCCACTTAACTTAAGTGGAAGACAAATTACACCCACATATTGGAGAATGATCAGAAAGATATGATTTTTTAATGCTACAGTATCCCAGAGCAAGAATTTTTCCAATAACAATAATTATCTAATAATAATTTTAATAGGATGTTGTAGAGTTTTCTGAAAGTTTAATATGATTTTAACATGTGCAAACAGAAAAAAATATATCTTTTTCCTCCTTGTCTCTGTGTCTCTTCAGGCAGCAAGATGTGTTAGGTTCATTTACAGAGAGTGGCAGAGAGAGATCAGAAAACAGTGGGGAACACACAGAGAGGAAGACACTTGTCAGACTCATCGTAACTCTTCCCAGAGGTCACACACTGTCTGTGAGAGTGTGTGTGTGCAGTTCATTTGTGCATTACTGTGTGTGTCGCCTGAGAGTAAATGTTAGAGGGTCGAGCAGCATTAGTGTTACCGGGGTGATGGCACAGGAGTGTAAAGCCAGGGGCAATATAAAACCTGTGCTTTCCCAGAATGCCTTTGTGCCGGGCATATGTGCCAGCTCCCGTTGCCATGGGGATTAAGGGCAGTGGGGGTTGGGGTGTCGTTGGGGTAACACATCCTGACTCAGACCTGTTCTCTCATGACCCCCTTTCACTGTGTTTCATGTGTCCAGCGAGAACACACACCATTCATGCCTGTCTGTCCCTCTCTCTCTCACCGTCTTTATCAGTCACACACCATCATGCGTGTGTGAGTGTGTGTGTGTGTGTGTGTGGGCTGCCTGCATGCTGTGTGTAGCGAGCCCAGATGTCTGGGGCTCCATGGGGGATAATGGTTTCTTTCAGAGGCAATAGTGTGTGTGTCTCTGTGTTTGTGTGTGTGTGTGTTAGAGAGAGAGAGAGAGTGAGGGAGAGACTTAAAATGTGCATGAGTCTGTGCACCCTCAGTAGTGGCACATGCTTGCAGTGATCTCACTTCAACAAACTGAATGGGAGTTAGTTACAACACACACACACACACACACGCAGCATTGGAGAGGAAGCCATGGGTTGAAGCTGCTGAGTGTGAGCATGAGTGCCCGCATGCTTGTGTGTTTTATGCAAATTAGATTTGATCCTGATTGTGAGCAGCAGAGGATACTTGAGGACACAGCAGCAGAGTTTAGTCTACAGCTGCAAACTGAGGATTCAGTCAAAAACTCTACATGTCACAGCTATGTGACTACTCACAATTTACATACTCTTAGATACATTTTTGAAAAATCAAATCAGTCTCTTCAGTATAAAAGACCATTCAAATTTCGTTAGCATTAAAAGTTGTAATCCGTAAGATTTCAGTCCTGACTGATTTAACACTATATTAATACAAGTCCCAAAACTGTTATCGGAAAAGGTCAATTTCTCAATCATTAGGGGCACGTAATGGATTTCTAGCTGCTACATGCAGAGTTTCTTGTGAACCCCTTATTAGTGTGAGGGCATGTGAATTTAAATCCAATGCGGGAATGGTGGACTCCGCCACTGATGATGCAACAGAGAGGTAACTAGCACACATAAATACATTTAATGGATATAGCAGAATAAGTAACTGTGTCAAAAAGGATTTATTAAGGATAATAATTTTAAATATATTTAATACTAGAAAAGGAACACTGCAAAAGTGAGGTATCTATTTGTAATGATGCAACAATGAAAGCATTTTCATGTCAGTAAATTCTGTGATAACACTGAAACTTCTTGTTGAAAGTCACAAATGTTATTAGCTGAGTATATCTGTTTCAAATATAATAAATCCGTTTCATTTAACAACTTAACTTTTACTTTTGATGATATAATAATAATGTCCTAATAATAAGGTAAGATTTTGCATGCTTTACTTGAAATATTGTATTTTTATAATGTTGTGTTGCTAATTTTATGTAAGTAAAGGATATAAAAACTTCTTTGATCATTGTTGATAATCATTTTTAAGTTTTACCTCCATACAAGCAAATATATAGTTTTTCCAGTGTGCACACACTCTTTGTTGTACTTCATTTCACTGTGGTTTGGCTGCTGCTAGGTTTTGTTTTGTGCCTGTTGTATCCATTAACTAAACAAGCTGTTTAGTTTGGTTTTGATGTTGCAGGACTCTGACTGTGTCTGTTGCAACTCAATTTATTGTAGGGATTTTCTTTGGTCAAGTTTTTTTCTTTTGATTTGGCAGGACTTGTCTCCTGTTTGGGAGGAAATGGATTTATCCATTATATATATTTCATTAAAAGAGAACATTTTGGACATTTTGTATGAAAACTTGAATGAAGCTGCTTTACAATATTAATCTTTCTCAATGAATAGCCTTCTCAACCTTTTGGTAGAGCATATTTCTTTCAAACTGATTCCTCCCACAAAGTGTGATAATCTTTTTCAAAATCATGAAATGTCCATTGATAATAAGGTGCTACTGCTGACACAAACTTAAAGTCATCTGATTAGAAACTGTCAGTATAATAAAAACATATATTTAATTATATATTTGTTGAAGTAAAAATATGTCCAATTTTCAAGCATAGTAACAGTTGTAGCTCTTGACAAATCTCACTCCCATATGATTGTGTCCAGACTGAGGTGTACAGGAAATACTCATTGGAAAAGCGGTTACTCTTTTTAAAATCTTTTTAAATGTTTTATATGGTTCTACAAGACTGAGCCACTGATTATATGATTGTTTTTGGTTTTTTTATATGACTATAAAATCTTTTTATATATTTGTCATTTAATGTTTACTGTTTATGTTATATGTAAAATGTTTTATTTAAATAATAGAAATAGATGCGTATTAAAACATATTTAATGGTGAGAAATAATGCATATGGGTGTAAATGGACTAAACCTACTGTTTGGTTGATGGTCATTATTCTTAAAAAATCTGCATGGTCAGGGATCATTAAAGCAGTTATCAATATGCGATACTAGGCTTTCATTTCTTTCAAGTTGCTACAATTTTCCAAACAACTGTATACATGTCTCCTTCACAAATAAAGATTTTTCAGCCTCAGCTATGTAACATGATGGTATGTGAATGAGGTACATTTCAGTTATGTAAGAGGAGTCTATGGATTTCTCATCCCCTGCTGATCATCAGCAAGCTCCTCTACTCACTTCCCCCCTCTGTTGGCCGATCAGCAGCAGAGCTGATACAGGTGATGACCTCTGGGAAACAACCTGAATGCACTCGTGAGATGTTCTCTTCATTTCACTTCATCGCTGGGCGCTGAAGCCTTCACAGCAGCAGACTGCACGGCGGCAGCTCTCATACTCACTCCGTAATACGCTGTGAGTTTTACACTCTCCCCTGAGTTCTGTGCAGGTGCCATCTGTCTCAGTGTGAAGCAGAAACGGGTTCAGTGGGAGCAGAAGTTTGGAAGAAACTGACAACACAGAATGTAGGTCAGCAGGTTCCCACACCAGCCCTGCACTGCTGTCCAGGAGCTTCAACTCTGTGGCTTTTTTCTGAAGAACCTGCAGACTTTCCGCCCAGAGGAGAAAACTTTAGAGCCCCCTGTCAGTTAGTGTTTTCAGTGTTTAGCTGATACTCTGTTTTTGGGCTCATATTCCACTTTTTTCCGCTGCTGAATTCATTTAGTTTGGCTGCTGCAGCAGAATCTCCCCACTGGGATCAATACACATTTATCTTATCTTTAAGTATTCCAAAATCAGACAGATGTCTTGTCTTACTCAACACTACAGCATGTGTGTGTATGTGCATGTGTGTGTGTGTCTGGCAGTCAGGAGCCACACTGCACACAGCTGGTGGCGCAGATGCAGTGTCTCGTCCCAGCAGGGTGTATTCTTAGCTCCCTAAAACCCAATAAGTGAAATGAGATTAGACAACACACACACACACACATAGACACACTTGCACACATAGCCCAAACCTCAACCACCACCACCACCCACACAGAGACACACACATGCTTAAGACTGAGTCCGTGTGTGAAGAGTGGCTGTTGCTGAAGTCTCCTGTCTGAGGTTTTTCTGGGTCTTTCCACATCTGCGTGTGTGTGTCTGTGTGTGTGTGACTGAAAGCAGCTCTGCTGTCACATGTTAACATATATATGTCCATTGTCCTTAACATATAATTTTCCTTTTTATTTCCCTCTGGAGTAGCTTTAAGGTTAGAAAAATCATTTTATTCTACAGTGTCTGACAGTGTATTGCATATTCTGCACAACCTTGTCTCAGCTCTTGAAGCTGTATGATGTTCACACTGAGCAAAATATTTTTGTTATGTTTTGTGCATCATTTTATACATTTGATCCTGAACTGAGTCTGACACAGTTTGACGTTTTGAAGATTTTCACCACTAAAATTCACTAGAATTTTGAATAAAGGTCTGTGAGTTTGAATAAAGTTCGTTAGCTACTGACTCAACCACCGGCAGGTCAGTGTCAGTAGGGTTAACAAAATGAACAAATTGTTAATTTATTTTTGTGTGTTTTGCTCATGTCTGTATTTGTTTCTCTCGATTCATGCACACATTTTAGCTTTTATGTTTACTGTAATTGTGAGGTGTCGCAATTGCATCAGTGAGTCCAATGGTCATATTAGACTTTCACCATGTATTTATATGCTAAGAAGTAGCAGCTCATACACCCATATATTCATATTTTTGTTATAATATTTTATGTTGTGTTAGTGTTTTCGTCATATACTAATAGTATGTAATATAGTATTATGTGTATGTATATTATATATTGTTACATTAATACATTATGTTATATTATGCCAATCAATACAGACATGGTTATATATTTTTGCTTATCATATTATATTATATCACATCGTTCTCTGTTATGGTGGTTTGTACCATATAGCTTTACGCTTACACTGAAATACAATACTACATAACATTATATATACAATATAACAGATGTAATATGTCTCAAATGTGATCTTCTGTCATCACTATACTACACATGGTGTCTAGTACAGTAATAGTAATAACATGTTACCGCTATTTATAATTTTTATGTAATTAATAAACATTTAAAATGGTTTATGAAACATAAGCAGATATAGCTGTTAGAATTTGTTGTTAGTATTATAGTATTTAAGTATTAAGTATTATGTAACAATTACAACTTCTCCTGAGATCAGTGAAGTTTGATCTTATATGTTTTCATCTTAGTACATTTTAATTGATATATGTATGTACTTGCTGCACTGTGTGTATGTGTGTATCTGCATACAGCATTTATATTTATTATCATTAACCTCTTAGACCCTGGTTATGTCTTTAAATTCCCCTAAAATAAGGCTAAAGGTACTGTAGAATATCTGTAGAATATCTTCATCCTGTAACTGCTTGTTTAGTCATTCCATTCAAACTACTGCTGAAATCCAGTGCCGTGTTTCCTATGGTTGCAATATTTAAAATAGAAATACTCTACATGTTTGTGCATCTCCTTATACACCTTTCCCCATAATTCAGTCTGACATATTTGGTATATTTGGAAACGCTGAGATCCTCACTGCTGTTAAAAATAAAGTCCTGTGGGTTTGACAGAAGTCATTTGCAGTAATGGACCGGGGCAGCCTTGATCCTGTACAATAAATAAAGTACATGTGTTTTTTCTCATTTAAATGCTTTTGTTATGTAAATATTTTTTGAATATCATCTTTCACTCTTCAGTCCTCCACCTCGCTCTTCTTCTCCGCCAGGATCAGGTGAGTCATATAGAGTCCTCAGTGGTGTTACATGAGGCCAGCATGGCTGACTCACCTTATTATCCTCCTACAACGTTTTCATCAATCAATAGTGTGTAGCTGACATTTGTCATATTATTGGGATTTGCTGGTTTCAAATGCAGACATTTTGCAGCCAAGCTTTAAATAGCCTGTTGACCGCAGAATATTTGGTTGAGTGTGTGACAGAGAGAGTGAGCTGCTGCCAAGAAGTGTGTGCGGTGTGAGTGTGTGTGTGTGTGTGTGCGTGTGTGTGTAAGTGAAAGAGAGCGTGTTTATGTGTGTGTTGGAGAGGAGTGGAGGGTGACTGGGGAGGGCATTAGTGAATGGCTGTGCTATTGCATCCTCCCAGGAGACCTCTAAAACACACACATAGTCCCGTCACACACACACACACACACACACACACACACACACAGTACCTTAGCAGTTCGCTAAACCCGCCTCCTTCATCCCCAGAAAACTCCCATCTCGCTGCCATACCTCTATATCCTCGCACCGCCCCTCAACTAAAGTCAGCACACACACTCTCTCCTCTGCCAGACACACCGAGAGACGGTGGTGTGTGAGGAGGAGCCGTGCGTATTTACGCTCAGAGTGAGTGCATGTGTCGGGGAGAGTTGGAGAGCCCGCAGCGCGCAGACTGGAGAGCCCCGCTTGTCTGAGAGCGGGACCCGGCAGCCGGTGATAAGCCTTCAGAGAGGAGCAGGAGGAAGAACTGCCTTAGTGCTCCTTCATTTGGCTTTTAGTTGACTGCCCCTCCACGCGCTCTCCCGGCTGACGTTAACGCGCAGCTGAGAAGGAAAGCAAACAAGTTGATCAAGAAGAAGGGTCCGATTCAGCCCGAGCAGCTCTAAAGTTTTGACCGTATTTTTAGTATCCCTCCCCCCCTTTTCACCCTCTCCCCGTCCCCTCTGACAGCGGAGTGGCAGAGGGAGGGACGGAAGAACGGACGGACGAAGCTGCGCACTCCCGGTGGCTGATCCACAGATGCGGGGTGATGGATTAACGCAGCCTTCCTCGGACCCTGCAAGGTTTTGTTCTTCTTTCACCGTAAACCCTGTCCACTTTTAGGATTATTTCCAGCGCTCACCGACCCCCACCTCCCCCTTCTCGAGATGACAGAGGAATATGTTTTTGCAGTGCGTCGTGCTCTGCTGCGCGCTCACACTCTCGCAACGCGAGTAACTGGCTGTAAGTTGGACTTCACACATCTAACCCCGTTCCTGGTTTCAGAGAGTGGAGCGCATCATTCGCTCTTTTTCACCTCCACTCTTACCATTCACCTGTTCTCTTTCTCCTCCTCATCTTCACATCATCCTCCTCCGTCCTCTTTACCTCCAGCTCAGTGGCCGCTCAGGTTAATTGTTAACCATCCTCACACACTCTCGCACTCTCTCCGTCTGTCTCTCGCGGTCTCTCTTTCTCTCTCCCCCCCCCCCCACTTAATAACTTACCAACACCGCTACCCCCCCCCCGCTAAGACCCTTACAAAAAAGTCAACCCACAAGTGAAAAAGCACATGTTCTTTTTGGAAAGGCGCAGGTTTCGATTTAGGTGAAATTTCATAGGTTATTCTTTATTGACAATGACAGTGCATTTTGAGTGTAAAAAGAAGTTTTATAAATGCAGCTAATGCATTAGATAACAAATAGATATATTAGAATAACATTCAGCTACAGCCTGAAGAAAAAAGTTCATCAAGTCGGCGCCAGGTGTCATTTGTTTTTAAGTGACCAGGTCTCCTCTGCAAGTTTTCTCACCCTGATTCCCCCCAACCCCATTTGAGAGGAGTTGTTCTGATGAATCTGATCAGTACATTTAGAACAGATGTAGCAGATACCTAACAGAGAGAATTAAGATTTTTTTAAACTGTAGGCTGCAAAACTTGATGAGCTAACTTTTTTTGTAAAAAAACAAATCCTCACTTCAAGGAACTGTGAGGAGTTCACAGACCAATTAAACCTCATTCATCCTCAGTGTCATTTTTCATCCTCCTAATTTCATGTTTTAGTCAACACTATTGGCTTATTGCAGGTCAAGAGAAAGAAGAACATTGATGAAGTCATAATTATGCAGGTATGGGACAGTTTAGCTGCATCTGCGCTAAAGAACTACTGTAACAAAAATATCAAAATTATAAAATGACAGAGAGAGATATTACCGGAATACCACATGAATATTAGAGTGATAGCAAAATACTTATAATTACATAAAGTAAAATAAAACCACAATTAGTTTACCGTTAAATTCTACAGATGGTGGCCAAGTGAACATAATACAGTATCACTGGGATATCTCTGGAGAGTAGAAATAATAGGAAGCTTAAGCAAGTTCTCTGGAGAGTAGAAATAATAGGAAGCTTAAGCAAGGTCAGTAAAAGCTGACGCCAGCCCACGTAGGAATATTTTATTGTTAATTTATGTATTTAATTCAAGAAGATGTCAGAGCCATCAGAGAACAGGAGTCTAGTTAAGTCCCCGTCGAGGATAATGCACAGCGTGAGCCTGTAGCTGAAGTGCACAGTGCCACCTCTTCCTGGGGCTGGTTGGTTGGGTCGCATGTGTGTGCCTGCTCTCCCGGCAGCCTGTGGGAGGTGGTTAGGTGGGTTTCTGCATTCCTCCACAGGCTCCGCTCCATTTTCTGCTGCCATTCATTCCTTCCAGCTTCAGCAAATTTACAAGCAGCGCTCATCATTTCAAAGGGACTTTTCCCTTTCTCTTCCACAGAATCGAGGCTCAGATGATATGAATTAAACTTGACACTGTTACAGTTATTATTATCTGAAACACTTCCCTGCTCTTCTAATCTTCCTATGGGGGATTAAAAGGGGTGGCAACTTTGCTAAATAGTGACTGCATGTTGACTTTCATAGCTGTATTTTTATTTTACTTCATTTTCCTTGTGTTAATGACTTTATGAGGTTCATAGGATCACCACAGCCTACTGTGTTTATATGAGGATAGTGCTGCAGACGGCCTAACTGATATTGTTGACAGATTCATCAGAATAAGTCAAATTAAGGCCACGCCAAACAGCTCTGCCTACCTTGAACTCCGTCACTGAGTGCAGGGTAATTGTGCTGTTTGGGGCTGAAGGCGTGGTGACAGCAGCACAGAACAGGCATGTACAGGCAAGCTGCCGAGCTGCCAGTCTGCTCTACGGGATTACACTGTTCAGGAAAACCTGTGTGGGGCTGTGTGGACTGTATCTGAGTCCTCAACACCTCAACAGACCCTCATGCTTCAGTCTCACCTCCACACAGCAGCAGGTAGACTCAGGGTCAAAGGATGGGAAGCAATTAGATTACTGCTGTTAACAAGTAGTGGGAGCTCAGACCATAAAACATGCAACAACTAACTTTCTGTATATACAGAACAGTTCAGCACAGCAGCACTTGATTGGACAGAGCATTTGGCTTCATCTCTCACATGTCAAGAGACTGTGACTTACTGTCAATAAAATATTTCAATGAAATGATGTGAGAACATGGGCGAATTATGAAACAGTCGGCCCTTGAGCACAGACAAGGCTTTCTCCTACAGAGGAGCATAGGCCCAGGGCCCACTTGACTCCTGGGTACCTGATAGGCCTGTTCAGGAATCCATCTGTGAGTGGGAAGAGTGTACATCTAAATGGCTGAGGCTCATTTTAATATGAATAATGAATAATGTATTGACTTGTTTCAACAACAAAAAAAGACTCTTTGTCTTTTAATTTCCTGTCTATGTGGGAATGTGTGATGTTGTGTAGGTTGACATGTGTTAGTATTTGTGTTTTATTATGTGTTTATAACAAAACAACATCATAACAGAAGTTGGCCGAGTGGCCATTCAAAGTGTGTGTTATATACAGAATATAAATATTTTTGCACCATCCAGTTGGTTTAATACTGTGTAAAAATCTGATTATTAAAAATTAGTAATAAAATTATTGATTATTTATTATTAATAAAATCTACATTACATATTTTACAGTAAGGTGAAAAGTTGTATTTTAATTTATATTTGTAATTCAGGTTCCAGACTAGCAAAGCGAAAATCAGCTGGTGTAGTGATTATAATACTAAAACTTTAAAAAGCTGTATTACTGGCATGATAAATTAAGCATCGGCGCTTTGAAAACATCATGCTGCTTCTGCAACACACAGTCAACCAGCTGAGCCAGTCATAAGCCACTTAACACAGAATGTAACGCTGCACCAAAGATCATCTTTTTAATCTGTCGAGTATGTGATGATGTCAGGTCACTTGACCTCCACATTTATAAACGTGGACATGTGTTCTCAACTTTTAGAACTTTACAGTAGGCTGTGTGATCTGACCGGGACTGCGACTTGTGTTTACTATGCCAATAGCAACAGAAAGTTAAAAGACAAAAGTGGAAGTGGAAGAAATGAAAAAAGGGGCAAGACACATAAAGTCAATACAGTTTGCAGGGGGCAACCCAGTGATTTAGCGCTGCATCTTTAAACAGCCAGACAACTCTGAGGAGACAAAAATTGTATGATAAAAATGTTCAAAATCGAAGCAGCAGAGGCTGAGATATCCTGACTTTATGGGAAAAGCCAGACATTATACATCTGCCTTCACAGGCTGAGTAATATCTTTATGTGTTAAATTAGTGGAGTGCCCCTTTAAGTAAAGATCTACCAGTGTAATCCGATTGTTTTGTTTGTTTATGAGTCTTGCAACTTAATTGGGATAGTGATAGTGTTTTTTAACAGTAGATTAAATTTTGCTTGCACAATTCATAGATACTTCAACCAGTGAAAAGATACCCAGGACTTGAAAGGCAGTGAATTTAGACTAAATATTGTGTTTTAGAAAACTATGTAACAGTTTTCTGTTATATTTGCACAGCATTGTTACTATCGATTAATCCTGCCAAAATATTTTCTGGTTTTCTGTCTTCTGTAAATTGAATACCTTCAGGGTTTTGGACTGTAGGTCATGTTAAGCTCTGAGAAACTTTTTTTTTTATCTTATAGATCAACCCAGTATTTGTTAATCATGAAAAATACTCAGAAGATAAATATATAATGAAAATAATTATAATAATGACAGCCCTCGTTCTGTTCATAAACCGTATTGGAGAAATATGACATGCTATAATTATTTCACCCGTGAGACATTCCTTCTAAATCTGCATACACTGACTATGATTCACAACAGCTTAACTGTTTCTAACACCTGTCAGCTGCTCTTGCGTCACAGTAAACCGCAGCCTGAATTGGACTGTTTGTTTACCTCACCTGTACCTCTGCCTGTCACCGTCACCTTTAGTCTGTGAGCCAGGATGTAATCACTTTGCCAAATCTCGGTGGCTGCTGAGTCATGTTCGGCGTCCCACTGCGGAACAGGGATTTCAATGCTACTTTTCATTAGTTTGTCCGTCGTCACCCTCCTCCTCCTCTTCCTCCTCTTACCCTGCACCGACTGGTTCTGCTGCACCTGCATGCTGCTCCAGGTCAGCTGTGAGTGTGTGTGTGTGCGTGTCTGTGTGCATGTCTGTGTTTTTGTATGTAGGATTTTCGTTTTATGATGGAGTATGTAAGCTGGCATCTCCCTCAACAGTGGCACACACTCTGTAATTACAACTCTAACTGCAGAAGAACGGAAGCCACTTACACACACGCTTCAACCCACACAGAGACAAATGTGGAGCTGAAGACAATGTTAAAAAGGAGGTATAAAAGTTGTCTGTCTGTGTGTATGTGTGCAAGTGGCTTCCGTTCTTCTGCAGTTAGAGTTGTAATTACAGAGTGTGTGCCACTGTTGAGGGAGATGCCAGCTTACATACTCCATCATAAAACGAAAATCCTACATACAAAAACACAGACATGCACACAGACACGCACACACACACACTCACAGCTGACCTGGAGCAGCATGCAGGTGCAGCAGAACCAGTCGGTGCAGGGTAAGAGGAGGAAGAGGAGGAGGAGGGTGACGACGGACAAACTAATGAAAAGTAGCATTGAAATCCCTGTTCCGCAGTGGGACGCCGAACATGACTCAGCAGCCACCGAGATTTGGCAAAGTGATTACATCCTGGCTCACAGACTAAAGGTGACGGTGACAGGCAGAGGTACAGGTGAGGTAAACAAACAGTCCAATTCAGGCTGCGGTTTACTGTGACGCAAGAGCAGCTGACAGGTGTTAGAAACAGTTAAGCTGTTGTGAATCATAGTCAGTGTATGCAGATTTAGAAGGAATGTCTCACGGGTGAAATAATTATAGCATGTCATATTTCTCCAATACGGTTTATGAACAGAACGAGGGCTGTCATTATTATAATTATTTTCATTATATATTTATCTTCTGAGTATTTTTCATGATTAACAAATACTGGGTTGATCTATAAGATAAAAAAAAAAGTTTCTCAGAGCTTAACATGACCTACAGTCCAAAACCCTGAAGGTATTCAATTTACAGAAGACAGAAAACCAGAAAATATTTTGGCAGGATTAATCGATAGTAACAATGCTGTGCAAATATAACAGAAAACTGTTACATAGTTTTCTAAAACACAATATTTAGTCTAAATTCACTGCCTTTCAAGTCCTGGGTATCTTTTCACTGGTTGAAGTATCTATGAATTGTGCAAGCAAAATTTAATCTACTGTTAAAAAACACTATCACTATCCCAATTAAGTTGCAAGACTCATAAACAAACAAAACAATCGGATTACACTGGTAGATCTTTACTTAAAGGGGCACTCCACTAATTTAACACATAAAGATATTACTCAGCCTGTGAAGGCAGATGTATAATGTCTGGCTTTTCCCATAAAGTCAGGATATCTCAGCCTCTGCTGCTTCGATTTTGAACATTTTTATCATACAATTTTTGTCTCCTCAGAGTTGTCTGGCTGTTTAAAGATGCAGCGCTAAATCACTGGGTTGCCCCCTGCAAACTGTATTGACTTTATGTGTCTTGCCCCTTTTTTCATTTCTTCCACTTCCACTTTTGTCTTTTAACTTTCTGTTGCTATTGGCATAGTAAACACAAGTCGCAGTCCCGGTCAGATCACACAGCCTACTGTAAAGTTCTAAAAGTTGAGAACACATGTCCACGTTTATAAATGTGGAGGTCAAGTGACCTGACATCATCACATACTCGACAGATTAAAAAGATGATCTTTGGTGCAGCGTTACATTCTGTGTTAAGTGGCTTATGACTGGCTCAGCTGGTTGACTGTGTGTTGCAGAAGCAGCATGATGTTTTCAAAGCGCCGATGCTTAATTTATCATGCCAGTAATACAGCTTTTTAAAGTTTTAGTATTATAATCACTACACCAGCTGATTTTCGCTTTGCTAGTCTGGAACCTGAATTACAAATATAAATTAAAATACAACTTTTCACCTTACTGTAAAATATGTAATGTAGATTTTATTAATAATAAATAATCAATAATTTTATTACTAATTTTTAATAATCAGATTTTTACACAGTATTAAACCAACTGGATGGTGCAAAAATATTTATATTCTGTATATAACACACACTTTGAATGGCCACTCGGCCAACTTCTGTTATGATGTTGTTTTGTTATAAACACATAATAAAACACAAATACTAACACATGTCAACCTACACAACATCACACATTCCCACATAGACAGGAAATTAAAAGACAAAGAGTCTTTTTTTGTTGTTGAAACAAGTCAATACATTATTCATTATTCATATTAAAATGAGCCTCAGCCATTTAGATGTACACTCTTCCCACTCACAGATGGATTCCTGAACAGGCCTATCAGGTACCCAGGAGTCAAGTGGGCCCTGGGCCTATGCTCCTCTGTAGGAGAAAGCCTTGTCTGTGCTCAAGGGCCGACTGTTTCATAATTCGCCCATGTTCTCACATCATTTCATTGAAATATTTTATTGACAGTAAGTCACAGTCTCTTGACATGTGAGAGATGAAGCCAAATGCTCTGTCCAATCAAGTGCTGCTGTGCTGAACTGTTCTGTATATACAGAAAGTTAGTTGTTGCATGTTTTATGGTCTGAGCTCCCACTACTTGTTAACAGCAGTAATCTAATTGCTTCCCATCCTTTGACCCTGAGTCTACCTGCTGCTGTGTGGAGGTGAGACTGAAGCATGAGGGTCTGTTGAGGTGTTGAGGACTCAGATACAGTCCACACAGCCCCACACAGGTTTTCCTGAACAGTGTAATCCCGTAGAGCAGACTGGCAGCTCGGCAGCTTGCCTGTACATGCCTGTTCTGTGCTGCTGTCACCACGCCTTCAGCCCCAAACAGCACAATTACCCTGCACTCAGTGACGGAGTTCAAGGTAGGCAGAGCTGTTTGGCGTGGCCTTAATTTGACTTATTCTGATGAATCTGTCAACAATATCAGTTAGGCCGTCTGCAGCACTATCCTCATATAAACACAGTAGGCTGTGGTGATCCTATGAACCTCATAAAGTCATTAACACAAGGAAAATGAAGTAAAATAAAAATACAGCTATGAAAGTCAACATGCAGTCACTATTTAGCAAAGTTGCCACCCCTTTTAATCCCCCATAGGAAGATTAGAAGAGCAGGGAAGTGTTTCAGATAATAATAACTGTAACAGTGTCAAGTTTAATTCATATCATCTGAGCCTCGATTCTGTGGAAGAGAAAGGGAAAAGTCCCTTTGAAATGATGAGCGCTGCTTGTAAATTTGCTGAAGCTGGAAGGAATGAATGGCAGCAGAAAATGGAGCGGAGCCTGTGGAGGAATGCAGAAACCCACCTAACCACCTCCCACAGGCTGCCGGGAGAGCAGGCACACACATGCGACCCAACCAACCAGCCCCAGGAAGAGGTGGCACTGTGCACTTCAGCTACAGGCTCACGCTGTGCATTATCCTCGACGGGGACTTAACTAGACTCCTGTTCTCTGATGGCTCTGACATCTTCTTGAATTAAATACATAAATTAACAATAAAATATTCCTACGTGGGCTGGCGTCAGCTTTTACTGACCTTGCTTAAGCTTCCTATTATTTCTACTCTCCAGAGAACTTGCTTAAGCTTCCTATTATTTCTACTCTCCAGAGATATCCCAGTGATACTGTATTATGTTCACTTGGCCACCATCTGTAGAATTTAACGGTAAACTAATTGTGGTTTTATTTTACTTTATGTAATTATAAGTATTTTGCTATCACTCTAATATTCATGTGGTATTCCGGTAATATCTCTCTCTGTCATTTTATAATTTTGATATTTTTGTTACAGTAGTTCTTTAGCGCAGATGCAGCTAAACTGTCCCATACCTGCATAATTATGACTTCATCAATGTTCTTCTTTCTCTTGACCTGCAATAAGCCAATAGTGTTGACTAAAACATGAAATTAGGAGGATGAAAAATGACACTGAGGATGAATGAGGTTTAATTGGTCTGTGAACTCCTCACAGTTCCTTGAAGTGAGGATTTGTTTTTTTACAAAAAAAGTTAGCTCATCAAGTTTTGCAGCCTACAGTTTAAAAAAATCTTAATTCTCTCTGTTAGGTATCTGCTACATCTGTTCTAAATGTACTGATCAGATTCATCAGAACAACTCCTCTCAAATGGGGTTGGGGGGAATCAGGGTGAGAAAACTTGCAGAGGAGACCTGGTCACTTAAAAACAAATGACACCTGGCGCCGACTTGATGAACTTTTTTCTTCAGGCTGTAGCTGAATGTTATTCTAATATATCTATTTGTTATCTAATGCATTAGCTGCATTTATAAAACTTCTTTTTACACTCAAAATGCACTGTCATTGTCAATAAAGAATAACCTATGAAATTTCACCTAAATCGAAACCTGCGCCTTTCCAAAAAGAACATGTGCTTTTTCACTTGTGGGTTGACTTTTTTGTAAGGGTCTTAGCGGGGGGGGGGTAGCGGTGTTGGTAAGTTATTTAGGGGGGGGGGGGGGAGAGAGAAAGAGAGACCGCGAGAGACAGACGGAGAGAGTGCGAGAGTGTGTGAGGATGGTTAACAATTAACCTGAGCGGCCACTGAGCTGGAGGTAAAGAGGACGGAGGAGGATGATGTGAAGATGAGGAGGAGAAAGAGAACAGGTGAATGGTAAGAGTGGAGGTGAAAAAGAGCGAATGATGCGCTCCACTCTCTGAAACCAGGAACGGGGTTAGATGTGTGAAGTCCAACTTACAGCCAGTTACTCGCGTTGGCGGAGAGGAGCGCGCAGCAGAGCATCAGGACGCACCGCAAAACATATTCCTCTGTCATCTCGAGAAGGGGGGAGGGTGGGGGTCGGTGAGCGCTGAAATAATCCCAAAGTGGACAGGGGGTCGGCGGTGAAAGAAGAACAAAAACCTGCAGGGTCCGAGGAAGGCTGTTAATCCATCACCCCGCATCCAGTGGATCAGCCACCGGGGAGGCGCGCAGCTTCGCGGTCCGTCCGCCCGGTTCTCCCGTCCCTCCCTCTGCCACTCCAGAGGGGAGGGATACTAAAAATACGGTGAAACTTTTAAATTGCTCGAGAAAGGTCGGACCCTTCTTCTTTCACCGCCGACCCCAGCCACTTTGGGATTATTTCAACTCTACGACCCCACCCTCCCCCCTTCTCGAGATGACAGAGGGTATGTTTTGCGGTGCGTCCACTGATGCTCTGCTGCGCTCCTCTCCGCCAACACAGTAACTGTGTAGATTGGACTTCCATCTAACTTACGTTCCTGGTTTCGAAATTGGGCACATCATTCGCTCTTTCACCTCCACACTCTTTCATTCACCTGTTCTCTTTCTCCTCCTCGCTATTTACATCATCCTCCTCCGTCCTCTTTACCTCATTCATCCTCACACACTCTGCCTCTCTCCGTCTGTCTCTCGCGGTCTCTCTTTCTCTCTCCCCGACAACTTACCAACACCCGCTAAGACCCTTGCAAAGAGTCAACCCCACAGTGAAAAAAAGCATATTTTTGGAAGGCTGGGTTTCGATTTAGGTGAAATTTCATAGGTTATTCTTTGATGACAATGACAGTGCATTTTTGAGTGTGAAAATAAGTTTTATAAATGCAGCTAATGCATTAGATAACAACGAACCATAGAATAACATTCAACTACAGCCTGAAGAAAAAAGTTCATCAAGTCGGCCAGGTGTCATTTTGTTTTAAGTGACCGGGTCTCTCTGGTTTCACCCTGATTTTAACCCCATTTGAGAGAGAGTTGTTCTGGTATAATCTGATCGGTACATTTTCTAGAACAGATGTGAATACCTAACAGAGAAATTAAGATTTTTTAAACTGTAGGCTGCAACTTGATGGTAACTTTTTGTAAAAACAAATCCTCACTTCAAGGAACTGTGAGGAGTTCTGAACCAATTAAACCTCATTCATCCTCAGTGTCATTTCATCCTCCTAATTTCATGTTTAGTCAACACTATTGTGCGGGTCAAGAAAGAAGAACATTGATGATCATAATTATGCGGGTATGGGACACGGTTTAGCTACATCTGCGCTAAAGAACTGCTGTATTTAAAAATATCAAAATTATAAAATGACAGAGAGATATGCCGGAATACCACATGAATATTGGGTGATGACAAAATACTTGGTGCATAGTAAAAATAAACCACAGTGGTTACCAGAACCAGATGATGACAATGTAACTGAGATATCTGGAAGTAGAAATATGGGAAAACTGCTCTGGAGAAGCAGAAAATGGGAAAGCAGCAGTCGCTGTGACACTCATGCGTCTTCATGAGTGGTGTATTGAAGATCCCGAAACCATCAGGCTCAGGAAGTCGTGAATCCCGTCGTAACTCATCAGCTAT
>BRZM01001557.1:125571-138867 GCA_033238685.1 Lates japonicus
GCAAGACTGAATGTGAGGTTCAACCCAGTGTTTTGTGAAACTGTGTGTTATTGCTTAGGTAACCATTTAGATTCTCCTCCTGGCACTTTGTTGGTCTGAGAGAGAAAACATTTAGTGCATCAGGCATAAAGAACTCTAATTTTAACTGACATGGCGCTGCTGCGCCCAGGTTGTGTATTTTGCGCATTGCCTCAGTAGAAAAGACATTTCTTAGACTCTTGCGAACTCTCCTCCTGCATTTCCCATCCCTTACTGCCACCTCCTGTGGCCCTCAAACATGTGCTCAGTGCTGGAAAGTAAACGAGGGGATATTTTTCATATAAATACACATTGAGGTAGTGGGTGAGAGGTGCCTCCCACAGTTTCAGAGACATTTGTGTCATTTGGTGTGTGTGCAACAGCTATGCTTGGCGCTGTAGGGATTGCTGAAGTGTGGCCTTTTGTATCGTGAATCATTCAACTACATACTCTCCTGCTTTTCTCTTATCTACCAGCCCCTAACCTCTCTTCTTTTTAGATAAAGATAATTACATTTCAAACTGTTTCAATGGAGCATAAAGGCGAAGACAGGTAGAACAAGGGGTTTAACAAGGGGTTTAGATCAAACTACAAAGGGAAATAAGGTGGCGGATCCTAGTAGCTTAATGGCGAAAGTTACTTATCTGTATTTACTTCGCTTAACAGACTTAACAAGGGATATCTGACTTGGCATTTTGTCTGACAATAATCTAAAAAAAAAGAAAAGAAGCAAATTCTCCATTTAAGAAACTAGAACAAGCAAACCCAACTCTCATATCTGTCCATTCAAACTGAAGCTGGAAGAAATCACTGCTCTTGGCTTAGAGATATAGTCTGGCACAAAACCTCTACTAAAACTAGACCCTGTTTTTAAACTTAAGTTTGTGTATAGTCTATACAAAGATATAACGTATTAAGTAGGAATGCTTTAGAAGTGCTGATTGGTTGGGGCTAAGCTTTTTCCTCCTGTTTCAGCAATCTTTGCTATAAGCCTAAGCTATATACATCTATTGGCTTTAGCGTCATATTTCATACAGTCATGATACATGGGGTGGTTTTGATCCTCATCTAAGTTTCTACAAGAACACAAATACACCTCATTTCAGCGTGTCAAACTATTCCTTTAACCACTGGGGAAAGTCACCAACAAACAACAGCATGTGCAACAAAATAGGCCTAGCTCAAAGTCACTAACTACCCTCAGAGCTTTCAAAGGTATTCATGATCCTCATTGGGAATGAAGCTCTAAAGCTGATGCACTTGAACCTTTGAGCTTAGATGTTCACCAGCCCTTACACAACGCCTATTGTTCAGTCACAATCTGCTTCTACGTTTTGTTGAGCAGTAATTCATATTTATAAATGGTTTCAAAAGTGATGATTTTGCATGGTTTCATTCATTCATTTTATGTATTCTTCAGCAACAGGTTGTTGTCTGTGGGCAAATAGATATGTTCTCTGTTTGAATTATCTTTATTTTCAGTTTTAGCCTCCATGGGGGCTGTGTGGGGGCACCTCTGGAGGGTATGGAGCATTCACCTGGACAAAGTCCATTTGCAGGCTGCTGTGTTTGTGTTGCATTACACATTGCAGCCTTCATATAGCTCCTGGGCTTAGGCCACAGTTCACACAACCACCAGAGGCCAGAGAGAGAAGAGGGAGAGAAATGAAGATGTGGGATGATGGTGTGTGTGTGTGTGTGTGTGTGTGTTGCCTTGTCCTTCTGTCTCCTTGTTGTGGTGTTTTATTAACCTCATCTCTGGGAAGTGAAGGGTACACACAGTAGAATGAACAGATAAAGCGAGGCAGGGCTGAAAACACTCACACACACTCGCCCAAGGCCTGCACTGAACTTTTCCCACGCATGTATATATACACACACACAAACACCTATCCAGTAAATCACCTGAATAACAGCTTATCCAATGTTTATTAAATGTTTCCAGGGTGAAAGTCAGGACAGTGGGATGCCATCCAGCTGTTTCTTTGCCTGTGTGGTGCAGCTCGTCAGGGCAGTAGCTCTCTGTTGTTGTCTTGTAGTTGCTGTATGATGGTCTCCCAGCTGGATGCCTCAGCCTAAACGTAGCGCCCTGCCCAAGGCCACGCTAAACAACAAAGTTTGACGCACATGGCTTTGATGAAAGCCTCATAACTGCATTGGAGCACATCAGAGCAGGGCAGAGCTGAGTTGGACTCGGTCCACCCTGGGAGGTGGGGCGAGACCTTTTGATTTAGGAGGAGGAATAACCTCACAGAGAGTGAGGTCCAGGGTTCCCCCAAATATTTCTGAACCTCAATTCATAAAACATCTCCATGCTACTTTCAAACAAATTATTTGTGTAATTAGTTTGTATGACTGATATTGCTGCTCTTTTTTGCCAGTTTTGGTGATGTTTGTCTGTTCAGTGTCTGCATTTTGTCTGCTCAGGCATCTCTGTCTTGAAAATGAATTTATGCAAATTGGGTTCAGGTAGGTTTTCCATGAGTCTGAACCTCTTTCCTGTGGCTCTACTACTCAGCAAGAGTTGCTTCTTGTTTATATTTCTCTGCGACAACCCTGCTTTTCACATAAACCAAGCCCAACTGAGTTAACTTAGTCTATAAAATATATTTGGCTATGTATTCTGTTTTGTAAAAAGCCATGATATTAGTGTTGTTAAACTAGTATTCAGTTGGATGTATTAGCATTTACTTGTTGTGCTTCTGTCCATGTTCACTAGCTAGTCTGTTACTGTGCCTAAACAATCCACAGAGGAGAGAATAACTACAGCAATCCCTTACACATAGTCACTTGATCCATTGTAAAAAAAAAAAAAAAAAAAAAATACTGATCAGTGCTGACATGAAAACATTGGAGACTCCCTGACGAAGGACGGGGCCTTGGTGGTGCTTCAACTTCATGAGAGAGAGTGAGGTCACCCAAGAGTGGATGTGAGCCAATGTGGCTGAGACGTGGTGGAGTGGGAGAGAGCGGGGTTATCACAGCGATGAGTGCTAAATACTGACACTGTCTGGATGGGAAGAGAAGAAGGGGGCCATCAAAGAGGCAGAGAGAAAGAGAGAGTGAGATTAATTATCAGCACTGTTGAGAGGAGGAGATGAAAGGGTGAATAGAGAGGAGGAGCTGTTTGACCTCTGGAAGGATGATATAGTAATTATACTACAACATTTACAAATAGTATTAGACATAATGCATCAATACTAAGTTCCTCTCGAAGTTCTATCCCTTTCAGCACCCAAGCTCAGCAGGGTTTTAAGAGCTGAGATGTAGCTACCAGCCGACCTCTGCAAAATCAGATAAATAATCAAGATGTCATAAAGCCACTGATATGCCTGTCCTGTCCACTGGTGTAAAACACCGGTAGCATGACTTTATGCTATGCGTTATAGCTTTGTCAATAATCAAACAGCAGAATTCTTTGCAGTCTGGATCTGTGCCAGGGTTTGATTGAGACGGGCAAACAGGGCTTTACAGAGGTATGTGTGGTCTTGGGAACTCATAACCCGAGACTCATAAAACAAGCTTGAGAAACCTGAAGGAAAAACATGTCTACTTGTACAGAATAAGAGACTAAAAGTTAATTTTGTTGGACTTTGCCATTATTAAGGGCCATTTTGATATTCATAATCTGCCCATTGCATGAAGGAGCCTGCAAATATTCAATTCATACCTTCATGTTTGGTTGCTATCAGTTGTATATACAGGACATGTACCAATGTGTAGCCAAGCCTAAAGTCCCAAATAAACTGTGACAATTGTCAGCATATAGACAACCTGATGTAAATGTGGCACTTGAATTTAATGCCCCTTATTTTGGATGTGAATGTTAAACTTTATAAACTTTAGACACTGTGTTGTTACACTTATTTTCTCTCTTGCTGAGAGTGAGATTAGAAGATTAATATCAATATAGGGTGTACCCCACCTCTCGCCCAATGTCGCCTGGGATTGCCTCCAGCCACCTGCAACCTGTAAGGATAAGCAGAATAGATAATGAATGAATGAATGAATTTTCACTTTTTACAGTGCAAATAAATGTTTCTTTGAATCAGCTGTTTTTAGAGGGAATCTGTCCTGTGCCCCACTTCTGGAAAAATGACTGCATGAAGTGAAACTGCACTGAAAATGAGGGATTATCTGTTTGTTTTAGAAAAACTATGATTTTTAGACTCAATATGTGTCCAAATGACGTCTTAAGACGCTTTGAGCAGTGTAGACAGGACATCACCAGGACCTTCACCTGTGGGAGAATCACTGCCAGCTTATAAGAAAGCCTATTTCTGTAAGTTGCAGCTGGGTGAAGAGATATGAGACTGAAGTGAGGTGAGGTGGTTGTGTGAGGGTTAAGGCATCCAGACCAATGCCATTTTCTCAGATTATGTGTGTGTGTGTATGCAGGATATCTCCCTGACACGTCTGGCCTGGAGGTGGTGTTTGTGATAAGCCACTTTCCCTCCTCTCAGTGTCCTCATTACCAGACATTTATCCAAAACATTCCCACAACGTCATGGGAACTAATCCTCCTTACACCAGCTCTGTTTCATGAATGGTGTCATCTAATCAACCATCCTGGTTTGAAAGGGAACATTAACTGTAGTAACAGAACCAAAGTGACACAATGGTGGAGATCATGTGTGCATCTGAACCACTGACCTGCGCAGGCATCAAATTCAGTCATTTTAAGTTCTTTGTCTTCCAGATGTTCTTTCAGGTCACCTGTAAACATTTTCTTTTTCCTTTAGGAAAAACTGCATCACTGCACACTAAAGAGATCCCATTATGTTTTTTTTTTCTGTTAGGTACTTGGCCAAACTATCCTCAGTGGGAAGCATCAGGGATGAGGAGACCTGCGAGAGGTTACGAGGCCTCATCCAGAGACAGGTACCCACCTCTAACACCAGACAATAATGAATCAATAATTATAACTCCATGCACACATGGCTCTTTTTTCAAATATCTGTCATACGATAAATACAAACATTTAAACATAACTCGGTGGTATTCCTTGCATTGCCCGTAGAGCCTTTCAATACACACGTAGCTGCACCTGTGTATAGTTCTACTTTTAGAGATCTGTCCTACTGAAATAGACAGTTAAGGTGTTCTTCGCATGATCTTTTGCATGTACCTTGCCATTAATGTGTATGTTAAGTGTTGCAATGATTCAAGCTTTGACCCACGCTGCACTGACCTTTGTGGGGGCAGCCAGTCACTGTTGACTAATGCTTGAACAGAAAGATGGATGACAAAATATTTACTAGTTTCCAGAACTGCACAGTAACAAACTGGCCTCATATTGAGACCAGCTAACAAATATATCCATTTGGTAAAATATCAACATAAAGATGCAGGTATCAGGTTTGAAACAAAAGCACTATTTGAGTCTTAGAAATTTCTAATGCTAGCAACATCAGCGTTGTGCCATTTAGTAAGGTTACAACGCCATCTGAAGAACATGTTAGATGTCTCAGCTAATGCAGGAATGAGGAGCTTGCTAGCCTGTGAGTCAGCCATAACGAAGTCTTCCAACAGTTAATACTGGCTTGACGCCTAGGTGTGAGAGGAGCAGTAGATCAGAAGCATGTTTATATATTGACTGACAGCCATGAGCTCCCACCCCTGTCTTTGGCCTTCTCCGATCGGTCAGAAAGGTGAGGCTTGCCCAAAAACTTTGGAAGGAAATATCTTTGCACTGCTGCCAGGCTGTTCAATTAGCCTGACGCATAGACTCTTACCAAAGAAAAAATCTAATATGTATGTATCCTCAAACAGTATTCAGTGCTTTATTTATACCCGAGGAAGACCTGTAGGAGAAAATAAATACCAGGAATAAGTTAGCAGTGTGCCTGTTTGTTCAGTTTATTGTTGCCCAGCACCTGCCAGGTTTTTTTTTTCTTTCTGGATAATTGCCTGAAAAACAATATGCGTCTTTTATAGTTTGTAGGCATTAACAGTCTTGTCTTGGTCTCATTTGTTCACATGAATTACACAAAGGCACCACAATTGATTTAATAACAATATATCAATGTATAAATGCAGGATTTTAGTCCATCTCTGTACTTTGCTTGAAGCTGAGGTAGATCCTGTGCATCTCTGCTCCAGGTTCAGATCTGTAAGCGCAGTGTGGAGGTGATGGATGCAGTGCGTCGTGGAGCCCAGCTGGCTATAGATGAGTGTCAGTTTCAGTTTCGCAACCGTCGATGGAACTGCTCCACTCTGGAGACCATGCCTGTGTTTGGCAAAGTGGTCACCCAGGGTAAGATTATACACTGCAGCGATTTCTGTCATAAACACCCAGCATTTTATCAGTCAGCTTAAATATATCTAAACATCTTTGAAAAGACTTCTGCCATTTTAAGCTCTTGTGACATTTGTGTGTTTCCCTTTGTGCTGGCTTAACCTCCTCCTGCATGTTAATGTCTGGACTCCTTCCCTTAGACTTTAGTACACTCTTTGTTTATATACAAACTGCTTTTTGCAATTCAGAATGAGAAGCTCCTTTCAGTTGCATAATGAAACAATATGACTGTGTTTGTGCATGTGTGTGTGCTAGGCACCCGTGAGGCAGCCTTTGTGTATGCCATCTCAGCAGCCAGTGTGGCGTTTGCGGTCACAAGGGCCTGCAGCAGCGGAGAGCTGGAAAAATGTGGCTGCGACCACAATGTACATGAAGTCAGTCCAGAGGGTAGGTCTCTCTCTCTCTCTCTCTCTCTCTCTCTTTCTTTCTCTCTTTTTCACACACACACACACACATACACAAATACATACAGGCAAGGGAAAGAGAAACAAGCAACTGACCCAATACATTTTAATACAATAAATAATGTGACATTTAAACACTTATTTTATTTTGAAAGGACTTGCCAGATATCATTGGTAGAATAATAATGATGCCAGTTTATATCTCTGTGTGTATTGCCAGATCTTTTACAACATCAGTACTTGGTCACTACAATGAAACATTTCTGTAAGATTTCTGTAGCATTCAAGTGTAGTGTTTAAATGGTTATGAGAGAGCCATACAGAAGACCGCTTTTTCTGTTTTTATATTATGTCATAGGGTTCCAGTGGTCGGGCTGCAGTGATAACATTGCGTATGGAGTGGCCTTTTCTCAGTCCTTTGTGGATGTGAGAGAGAGGAGTAAAGGTCAGTCATCCAGTCGGGCTCTCATGAACCTGCTACAACGATGAGGCCGGCAGAAAGGTAACTCACTGCTCTTGAAGTAAAATAAAGAGTTGGCAGAACACTGAAGCTCTTTGAGTGTTAGAGGAAGATGTTTTCTAAAGTTGAGAAAAGTTTTTCTTAAGTTGAGAAGAAAATGTGCTTAGTTTATTAGACATGACCTTGGCATAGGTTGTGTGCTGACATATATCAAGTTTTAAGTCATTCGAGATAAGACCAGTTTTAAATATTTTTAGCAAAGACCACTTCAAGTCTCAAGACAAGTCCAGTCAAGTCCGGAGTTATTTGAAAGGAGGCCAAGGCAAAGTTCCACTCAATAAAGATAAGTCCAAGTCTTAAGTCGTTCAAAATAATTTCAAGTAATATCACACAAGTCATGACGGTGCAGTGGTTAGCATTGTCAAGAAGGTTCTGGGTTCGAGTGGAGTTTGCATGTTCTCCCTGTGCCTGCATGGATTCTCTCTGGGTACTCCGGCTTCTTCCCACAATCTAAAGACATGCAAGTTAGGTTAACTGGTGACTCTAAATTACCCGTAGGTGTGAATGTGTGTGTGAATGGTTGTTTGTCTCTATGTGTTGGCCCTGTGATGGACTGGCGATCTGTCCAGGGTGTACCCCGCCTCTCGTCTAATGTCACCTGGAATAGGCTCCAGCACCCGACCCTTAACCGATGCGGTATAGATAATGAATGAATGAATGAATGACACAAGTCAAGTCTCAAGTAATTTGAGAAGATTCTTATTTGAGGTATCTCAAATCTCAAATCATCTGAAACAAGTCCAAAGCAAGGTTCAAGACATTTAAGACATGTACAATCAAGTCTCCAATCTGTTCGAGCACATCCACAGCCAAATCATGTCAGAAGTCTTCGTGAGCAAATTACAACAATCAGTTCCAAGTCTGTCAAGTCTCTGTGAAATGGCATAAATGGCAAATAATAAACTAGGCTTTCTGTAGTTTTTGTTTTGTTTTGTTTTTTCTCAGTTTCAAACTTTACATTTGAAAGTCTAAAATATGTTAAGTCTCAGAGCAGTCATGTCCAACTCAAGTCCAAGTCTCAAGAGTATAGCTCTGGTACCAGTAGAAAATGTTGTTGTAGTTGTTACTGTGAGCACAGTCAGTGTTTGAGAGATGGATGCTGGTATCCACAGAAAGTCTTTATGGGTATTATGCATTATTATATTTAAGTGTCTGTCAGCTAATCAAAGATCCTTTGACATCTTTGCAGGCCATTTTGTCCCACATGCGTGTGGAGTGCAAATGTCACGGCGTATCAGGCTCCTGTGAGGTAAAGACCTGCTGGAAAGCCATGCCTCCCTTCCGCAAGGTGGGCAACGTCATCAAGGAGAAGTTTGATGGCGCCACTGAGGTGGAGCAGCGCAAGGTGGGCAGCACTAAAGTCTTGGTCCCTCGCAACTCCCAGTTCAAACCTCACACAGACGAAGACCTGGTCTACCTGGACCCTAGTCCAGATTTCTGCGATTATGATCCACGCACACCGGGTATGCTGGGCACGGTGGGCCGCCAGTGTAACAGAACCTCAAAGGCCATTGACGGCTGTGAGCTGATGTGCTGCGGTCGCGGCTTCCAGACGCAGGAGGTGGAGGTGGTGGACAGGTGCAGCTGTAAGTTCCACTGGTGCTGTTATGTAAAATGCAAACAGTGCCGTAAAATGGTGGAGATGCACACTTGCCGGTGATGGAAGTGGGAGCACAGAAGGCACTGCTGCTGAACAAAACAAACGCCCCACACTCTTTCTCAATTACCAAGAGGGAGCGAGGAGGACTTGTGAAGCTCCCTTTTCTCCTGCTTGAAGCCACCCCACCCTCCTACTACTGGTGAACGGAAACAGACTGAGTGGCTGAGAGGTCAAAGGTCATCCTATTCATTTTATGCCACCATAATGGATATCTGTAGTTTATGCATGGGACTTCCTACAAAGCTACAGAGGCAGTTTGTTTCTTCTCAAGTAGAGAGCATTCACTTTCTGTCTCCCTCCTTCACTCTCATATTTGGTTTGCCATTGATGCTTCTTATTTTTGTAATGTTTAACTTATTTGTTGAGACTGAGGAGACTGATGGGGGTGGACCTAGTTGAGGGATATATATATAAACTGAATCATGGGTGGGCAGATGGGTGGTGATTGGGGCAATAGTAATGGGAGGAGGTTATTTGCCTCTGTCTGCTGCTGCTAAGCCTGTGACTCACTTGGAGGGCTGATGTCGTGTGGATGGGTCTGTCAGAGGTCAGACTTATCAACAAAGAGAGTGAGTCGAGACAGACTCTCTGTGATTTGCCTCCCATATGGCTGTGCTTCGCTTGGAGGTTCAGTTGCTGAGGCATTTATTTTGCCCCTGCAATGCCCTGATGCTGCCCACTCACACACACTCACTCTCTTTCCGCCAGAGGAGTAATATGATGATGAACAGTGGGTGAAAGCCAGCTCTTCATTTTTTTCTGTCAGCCAGTAGCACTGGCAGGTGATGGGCATCAGACACAGAACACTCACATACTCAACAAAATTACTATAAAAAATAAACACGTGTATACATCCATAGCTGCTACCTGCGATGGGAAATATTGTATTAAAACACTTTCCAGATCAGATCTACAATGATTCATTACCATTACAGAACATCATGTTTTGAAAATCTTGCGTGCTCATTTGACGATGATCTTACCACCCTGCACGTTGCCATCTGCCAAATGCTAGTTGGCTTAATGCAAACACAAGCAAACACACAGACACATGCATGCACCAGCAAACACACACAATGTAAACACACACAGACACACAAAGGGGTCTGCCATGGGGTTGCCGAGCATGTTCACCATGCATGATGACTGCAGCACTTTCTCTCCAAGCGCACATAGAGCCCTCACCCCACAGCAACAAACATCCAACCACATATTCAATTTTCACTGTTTTTCTCACTCTCTCTCACACACACACACACACACTCACACAGTTTCCCATGCCACTGTCAGGACTCTCTTGTTGTCTTGTACCACCACCATAAAGCCAAGCTTTCCTATAATAACGTGCTATCATTATAGAGACATACTGTAGATCTGTAAAGACTTATACACTGAAGAAGACTATACTGCCTATGAATGTATGTTAATACGGAATATATGCTGTGACAAAAACTACTGTTGTCAATTCTTTGAAATGACACTGCATGTTTGCACATGTGTGTGTGTGTGTGTGTTTGTGTGTGAGACAGAGAGAAAGAATGCAACAAAAACATTGTTGCCTAGAAGGAATGAAAAAACATGAGAGGATGAGAGGAAAGATGGAAAGTAAAGGAGAGAGATCCTATTCCACCACCAAGCCCTGAAAAACACATTCACTCACACACACACGCACACCAATGCATACCCACAGCCCTGCTGACAGACATACACATATTTCAATAAAATCGTACATTTCCCGTGTCTTCAGCTGCGTTATTATGTGGCCACAGTGTGCACTGTGCAGCATTTTGTGTGTGTGTCTGTGCACGCGCACTGTCTGTGTGAGGTAATACATTATACCGGAGGTCCTTCCCCGCAATTTGACACCATAAATGCACTATGCGCCGTATATCACCACATACAGTACATCAACCAGAGATAGATGGACGTGTTTCTCGAGGCGCTGGGAACCTGGTAGTCTGGTTTTGGGAAGAACCAGAGCTGCCGCTCGGGTTTCAGCGACTGCCTGATTGGGTTTGGGCTGAAGAGGGAACAGAGGCAGGAACACCAGGCTAGAACAGGGATTACAGCAAAATGCAGACCACATGGCATGCTTTTCCTCCTGTCTCTATCATTATTGTACTGCCCCCCCACTCCGGCTTTCTTGCTCTTTCTGTTGCAATATCTTTGACTTACACTGGTTCCAGTCCGCTCCCCCTCTGCAAAAAGTGTAACTCTAACCTCTCTCAGTCTACAATGGTGGGGATCTGTCCTTCATTACGCATACCATGATGGCCTAGATGAGATGGGTGGTGGAGGTGGCCACACTGATTGGGAATGTCTGTGGGCTCATGTGTGTGTGTTCAGTCAGTCAGCCAGTCAGTCACTCTAATGCCTCTTGTGGCTTGCTGCGGTTGTGGAGGAGACAAGAGGCTGACAGTAAGGTTTTACCACTTAGTGTATGTGGCAGCGTTGAAATTTAGATACAACAAAAATGGGTTTATGAAGGACAATACAAGTATTTGTGGAATGAAACTACTTATAGCTCATGTTGTGCTAATGCCTAACATCCATGCAGACTCGATCCAGGCCAAAAAGCCCCATAGATACAGCTCAATTACTGGATCAGGAAACAGCTGCATTAAATGCACAAAAACATTGAAATATGGATTTACTTGACAAATGTTTCACGAGTAGAAAATACTAGCAATGAGCTCATTGTGTGTTTGTATATACAGCTCTGTACAGAGGGTGCTGAATTACAAGCAACAAAATACACTCTTCTAATTCCATTAAACTCAAGAGTTAATCTTACTTCCCCGGCATGACCAGCAGCTTATGGTTGCTATTGCAGCAAATCTTAGGTAGATATTGCTGCGTAACTGACATTACTGAGTCAAGTTCACTGATTTTAAGGACTTCTTCTGTTTGTCTTGCAGTTATGCTGTCTTTAGCATTGACTATTACCCTGGGGATCATCATTTGTGGCCACAGTACTCAATGTTTAGTAAAATATTAAATATTTTAGGTGAAATTAGTGGCTTTGCAACATGTAGATGACAGATTTTACAAATCATTGTAAATGAAAAGTTCAACTGCAACCAGAAGACATACAGCAAATGACCAACTAAAGCTACACAAAACTCTCCACTCATTACTATCAGATTAGTGACTGAGAAAGACTTTGGTTGAGAGGTGAAACAAGTATCTACATTAAGTCCAGTTGCCCTTGATTCACCCAACCCTCTTGAATAATCAGACCTGGATGACTGTGAATGGACTGGTAAATGACTGTACTTATATAGCTTTTTTGTCTTTTGACCACCAAAACGCTTCACACCAAGGTAGATCACATTCACCCCATTCACACACACTGTATAGTGCTTTTCTAGCACAGACACACACATTCATTGTTCGATGAAACACATCGCAGGGGCAATGTAACATCTTGCCCAAGGATACTTTGCATGCAGACTGGAGGAGCTGGAATCGAACCACCACCTTCTGATTGGTGGGTGACTGTCACTCCTGACAGCCTTTAATCTCCACAGATATTAGAGTGACAGGCATCATACAGATCATCTGACTCTTGATAAATAACACTCTCAAAATGAACTTAATTTAATTTTAACTTATCAAACTGAGCTCTATATCTTGATGCAGCAGTAGTGAAATGCTCTAACACAGACTGATAAAGACAGACATACTTTGTTAATGGGTATGAAAACATATTCATAGTTACAGGGCCATAGAGAGCCAAAGTCATGGTGTCAAGTCCGCCTCTTCCTCTAGCCTATGTAACTAAATGTAGTCTCTTACAGAATTTTCTGGATCTCTGAAAAAAAATGAAGGTGTCTTGAGTTTCCATATTCTGGGACACACTGTTGTTCACTCCCACATTTAAGTTATCAGTTGCTGGAAACCTTTGGGAATTTGATGTTTTTGGATTTTATAATTAAACAAATGATTATATGTTAGCAGACAAAAAATCTATGGCAAGGTACTTGTATCATAACATATATGTATTTGTTTATACCTATAAAATTACAAACACTTCCTGTAGTCATTTTTCCATCTTTTATAGCCATAACTTCTGCTGTCTAAAATCCTTTGTCTTTTCTGTTCTGCTGTTATTACAGACTTGTCTGAGCCAAAACCGGTAGCCTTGACTGGTCATGTGGACTTCCTAATTCTTTAGGGCTTATGGGAATGGTGTTTGTTAAAGGCCTCCCCTAGAAACAAAAAATACTGAATAAACAACATAAGATCATTTTATAAAAAATACCAGTCTTATCTAAACACATGAAGTAAAGCCATTGCACAACATGCTATTCAGAAAGGCTGTTTTCCAAGGTTGAACTTTTTCATTTTCACACTAGCAAATGCCAATGATGTGATTCTATGAGATTACTTACTT
>BRZM01001559.1:0-55280 GCA_033238685.1 Lates japonicus
ATTAATTGATTAATAATTTAGTCAAATGATTTCTGTGCTGGGGTTTCACGTCCGTCTAAAAAATTGCAAAATAAATTTAAGGTCTTGTGGGTATCTGTAGGCCCCTAAAAATATTAAAAATCATTATTCCTTTTTTGAAGTGGCCACTACCTGTAGATATATGCTACCTGCAACAAAGTAGCTGCTAAAAATAGATTTGTTTTTAGGGTTAACAAGCCAAAATGCCAGGGAACCACAGGTTTAGTCCTTAAAATGACAGAAAATACAGAAAAATGTCCATTATCATTTCCAGCTGTCTCAGGTGACCTCTTCAAATAGCTTCTTTTGTCTGACCAACAGTGCAAAACCTAAGGATATGCAATTTAAAATGGCAAATCCTCATACTTAGGAAGCTGAAATCAGTAAATGTTTGATCTCCTTTGCATGACAAATTCCTTAAAACAACTGACAGATTATTAAATTCATGTTTAATGGTATGTTTTAGTTCAACTAATAGATTCATTGACTTCTGTGTCATTGCAGTTTTTTAAAATTCTGGGAAAGCCTGACTGCTTCTGCAGCTTCTTGGCACACTGACTACTTCTGTGACTTCAGAGGGTTTACTGTACTGCTGTGTAGCTTATGCACTTGAACTGAAACCGATTATTAGCATCGACTTTTGTTCTCTTATTTATAGGAGGGTTTCCCTGCCTCTGCTGGAGCCCTGCCCTCTCACCTGTGTGCTTATACATGTGTGGGAAGAGCTATTCCATGCAACAGGAAGGGCAGGTCCTGTAGCTGAGTGGGTGATGCAGGCGGAGGGTGGGCTCTAATGTGCTGAAACTCTAATGTTAATGAGACTGAGTAAAGACAACTTCAGACTTCCTTCCAAATCCGGCGCCTCCCGACTACGTGGGCGCACTTCCACCTACAGGCTGCTCGGTTGGGTGCAGGCCCAAGGGCACATTTCTAAAGCCACAGTGTAAACTCTAGTCCATCTCCATGAAATGATAACAACATAAACAACAAAATGTCTCATCTCACTCCCTCTGATGTGGCTGCCATGCTCGTAGGCAGTGGTGCATATCCTCTTGGACCAGCACAGACACAAACAACTTCAAAGGATAGTCAACCCGCATAAACATGATGTGAAACAAGAGCGTCCCCTGTACTGAGACTCATTTAAAAGCAAACAACTGAGACAAATCCATCTATTGACATCCTCAGGAGCAACTGATACAACAGTGCAGGAATCTAATAAGAACTGACTCTCATGTGTCAAACTATTGGCTGCTTAAATGTGGGTTCAGGCAGACTGTCTAATTGCTTTTCATAGCCTGTCTTTCCTCGGGGATGTTGTTAACTTTTACGCACTGAACAAGGGTCCTTGCTGTTCTATAGTTATGTAAACCCCAGAGGTAGGAAATGAAACATCTGGGATTTGCGTTGTTGAAATGGAGTGCAGGGAAAGAGCTCGCGCTTACGGAAAAGGTCAGAGCAAAACCAGAGGATGTGTCTTTTAATGAAGCATGATTTTTAGAAACTGAATTTTTGAGGGATACACTGCTGAAGAATCAGTGATTCAGTGTGTATTTAAACTGCACTGGATGGAGTTCACACCAGATAACAAACCTACAGTGGCTTGATCTTTCTCGCAGGCTGCCAATGATGATACAGAGATTTATCCAGACAGACTCAGCTGCCCAAAGACAACTGTAACAACTGCACACACGACACATCTGCTCCAGCAGTGTCTATTTATACAGCATAATGGAAATGTGTTTTAACAGTATAATACAATATTTACACTTTGCTTGTTTGCACTGTTATTTACCACATAGATTATTGTATTGTTCCATCTCTTGTGCTATACATCCCCAGACAAGATAAAAGCTTCTTCATTATAGGTCATGGCAGATCCATTGATTTCTGTATTCGCACTCATTTTTTTAACCCAGGCCCAGTGCCACTCATTGTCGGTGTATTTGTCTCTGATGATGTTACAAAAGTTAAGTGCTCATTGTCGGCGTTAGTCTGCAGCTTCCCTCCTTTGCTTTTCTGCTAATCAATTTCCACTCGAATGCAACCAAACCCTTCCTCTACACTGAACCAGAGGGAGATGGAGAAATTAAGAGGTGAATGTTTCAGAAAGGGCTGCGGCTATGAGTGGCATATATTCTCTTAGATTGCAATACAGTGACATTTTTATAATCCTTCAGAATTCCTGCCACCAGGGTGAGTTAAAAGCAAATGGCAGGAGAAACTTGTAATCTGCCCACCCACATAGAATACACGTTCCCCTTCATTTACTCTCATGAATCAGTAATACATCAAGAGACAGGGGGGTGTTAAAGGTTATATTCCTTTCCTCCTGTTCAGTTACTATGTGATTTAATGTAACAATGGGCGGTGAGTGTTAAAAGACTGTCTGGCTCGGTAAGACAAATATATTTAATTGTTTGACTTCTTTACTGCGGCGTCCTCCCACAGTCTAAAGACATGCTTGGGTTAATTGATGACTCTATATTGCCTGTGAGTGTGAATGGTTGTTTGTCTTTATATGTCAGCCCTGTGATTGACTGGTGATCTGTCCGGGGTGTACCCCGCCTCTCGCCCAATGTCAGCTGGGACTGGCTTCAGCTCTTTGCAACCTTTAAAGGATAAACGGTATAGATAATGGATGGATGGATGTTTGACTTGACTTATCCTGAGCATTCACAGTCTTTTCAGCACTGCTGTGCGTTCACAGAGACTTCACTACAGCTACTGGGTTTGATGACTTCATACTCCAGACACACTGCGTACAGGGTTCATAAGTTGTAACTAATGGATTCAAGAAATAGTACAACATCTTGGGATATATGCTTTTGTGCTGTGTGTGCCTCTGACACTAATGAGAAGACTGACACCACTAAGATTGCCGCTAAGAAATATTTCTATAATTAGTCAATCTGATGATCATTTTCTTGGTTCATTTATTTATTTTATAAAAGATATATAATCCAACAATGAATTTACAATGACATACTGTAAAACAAAAATATGGAGAAAAAAATATTGGAGAAGCTGAAACTAGACTGATAATGATTGGTGTTTTATGCTTGAAAAATGGTAAACTGATTCCAAAAATTCTGGCTGATTAATTTTATTTAGATTAATTGATGAATGAGGATATATGCTGGCCTGGCAACCCAAAAGATGCTCTTATTATTCATGATTTAGGCTATTGCTGATCCTTAAATTATTACTAAATCTTTTATCAACCATTAAAATATTTACAACTTATGAACTCTTTCTAAAATATACCTTATTAGGTGATTGTCTCACAGTCAGCTTGATAGCAATGGTTGTGAAAATATTTATATCTAGGAATAATAATAATAACTTCAGTGTATCACTGAGCCGATCAGAGATAATATATAGTATCTCAGCTGAGAGGAGAAACTCCTCTCCTCCTCCACAAATTCAAATCTATTTCCTTCAGAGCATGCAGAGACTCTTGACTCATTTCAGGGGAATGAAATAAAAGCACTTGAGAAGCACTGGTTGTGGATGCTGTTCCACAGACCCATGGGATTGGTCAGATCAATGTCTGCTTCATCAACGCTTTGGTCTTGACTTGTTTATTCCTTAGATCGATCTGAGCTGTTTTGCCTCCAGGCATCTGTATAATACATGCGCAGTAGTCTGGCATAGCCGTGGGAGAGCCTTGAGGGTCTAATGTACAAACTCATGCTTGAAAAGTGAGCTGGTAAAGGACTGCTTCTTTGTTTCTGTGCTTGTGTTTTATCTGAATGTGCCTTCAGGCCTGTGACTGCAGGCTATAGCGCTGAACATTTCCTGAACCAGTTTGTTTAACTCAGCTCAGTTTTAGCATCAAATATGTGACTCTCACGCTTCAGGACAGTTTGGCCTGTGTTAATGAGAACCCTTTACAGTCACTCTGTGCAAAAAATGTAGTTAAATATGCCATTTTCTCAACTGTGCGCCTGTCACACTGATACTACAGTTCTGTAGAAAATGTACTGGGAAACATGAAAGTGGTGATTGCATATACTATCCAATGTCCTCTAGTTTCATGGGGATAATGGCACATTTTCTGGGAAGGAAAAAATAGCCTCAAAGCTCATTTGGATTTGGATTAAATTTCAGTGAAACATTTAGCGGATGGGGCGATTAAGGCTTCCTTTCCCATTGTACGTTGTCAATGGAGCAGCTCCGGGCGGTGCAGTGTTTTGACATCTCAGATCAGTCACTTGGTTCTTGGAAACTTTGAATTCAGAGTTTTGGGGGGAAGTAGCAATGTTGATGTCAACACAGAGTGAACTGAAAGCAGTGATAGGAACATGGCACATGCGCCCTTAAAAAGAAAAAAAGAAATCTATCATAAAACGACACAAATCATTAAAATCAGGGGCCAAATCCCTAAAATACTCCCAACTTCTACGGAGACAAGTCAAATCCTTGAGGACGTAGCACAATTAGTTCCCACCAGTCTTTAGTACAGATGTGAAGATGTAGTTTTAATTAGCACATAAGACAGAAAAAGGGGGTCTAGTGAGTGCAGCAACTGTTAATCCTCCTTCATACTCCTCTCATGGGCTCTTGGGGCATGAATGTGGGAAAAATGCCAAACAGTACAAACAGGAGTAACATTTTTCCTCAATGCCACACACAGCCCATGCTAAAGTGAGAGAGAGAACAATGAAAGGAGGAAGCAAAGAGAACATAAGGGGGGAAGAAAAAGTCCTTATTTCATCTGTAAATCTCACTTTCCACTCCACTACTCTCAGTTTACACCAGAAATAACACAGACAGCCCAACATGGACGTGACATGGATTACTCCTAATAATATGTGACTTACAACCAAAGATAAGAGCATATTTGCGCTGTTGTGCCAATGATTATAAAACCGTTTGGTACAGAATGTACCATAATGCAACTGTGCAGCGTGTAAAATGTAAAATGTACTCCACGGGTGAGCTATAAATTCACCCATGATTTGATTTGATGCGACAAACTGGATGCTTAGGAGAAAAGAATACTGCAACAGAACGCATAGAAAACAGTTTGCATTACATAACTATATATCATGGAGGAGTGCGCCTGTGTCTGCTATACTATGTCAAGGCACAGTTATGAAACCAGCATTAAAATGCAGGGCTCCGAACACAGACTGAGGGACCTGATGGGGGGTGGGGGAGCAATCTGCATCAACCTTAAAGGATCGAGACCCACAGATCATCAGAAGCACAACAATCTTTGTTTCCGTTATTCACAAGCAGCAGCAGCCTTATCTCAGATTTACAGTTAAAATCCAATCAATGAGAGGTTAAGAGGGGTTAAATCCCTGGATAAAAACGAAGGAAGTCTTGAAATGCTGATATTTACAACAGCATGCATCCTGAAATTTCAGTTTCTGTTAAATTAAAAACACCTTCAACCTCGTGTTTACCTATCAACATATTTAATCATTTTAATTATCTCCTTATGGCCCTGTAGATTGGAGCGATAGATATTGAGCATCTCTTCCTCCTCCCCCTCATCCTCCAGGATCTCAGTCTGTACCGCGGGAAGCCCTCAATTATTCATGGATGAGGATAGTGGCTGGATCTTTAAGTCTCTATTAAAAGTGGAGGTCAAATAGAAAGTGGATAGAGCAGTGAGTGCAGCATGCTGTCAAGTGAAATGCTTCATATCTGAATAAAAGTATGACCAGCAAACTGTTTCAAAAAGCTCATATCTGTGATTGTGCGCTCGAAAAAAAAAAAACAGAAATTCAGATTTTCCACATATTCTTTCCCAGTGCTGGCAGATTTCTTTGCCCTCGCCTCAGGAGTCGACCTTGTAGGTTAGGCAGAGGTCAGGCGTGCTGAGTCAGAGCCTGTTCAGCCTTCCAGCGCTCACCTCAGGGGGGTGACTTCTTTTATAGGCAGATGACACATGTACCATAAATACATTGAAGAAGAATTATCTAGTTCATTTTTCAAGACAGGGCACAGCAGCTGTGTGACACAGGGCAGGTGTAATCAGATTATAGGTGACGTCTTATTATTATTATTATCATTATTCTTATTATGGGGGCATCACCTTGAGGTGAGAACATACAGACCTGTAGAAATATTGAGCCAGTGGTAAACAGAAAAATCATTGCGTTAAATATCCAGTGTGATGTAGTAATGGGTTAACTGTACTCAGTTTACCCACCAATTAGTGCTGGGTAAAGTCAGCCCAGTATTGTATCAGTGCTATATTGACAGTTCAAAACAAGTCAAAGTCAAGTCAGTGGCTGCTGTATCCAGATGACCAACGACACGAATTTAAGTGTTGAAATATTAAATTTTTCTCTGTCATTCCTCTCAAGTCATACATTACTTTGCTCCATATGACTGATGTAAATACTTGGGTGTATTTTTCATGCTGTCTCCTTTTTCTTCCAAGCTGTCATTTGGACAATGGATCAAGAGACTTTGCATACATGTTAAACAAGACCATAGCTCTGTGAGACTGTGCCATGGATGCATTAGGGCTGTACTGAGGCACAGCTGCTCTGGAAATCATGAAATATCTGTAAAAACTAGATTTTCAGATAGACTTTAAATTATCTCAGTGTGGACATGAACTTGAATGAGCAGAATAAGATTAATTTCACAGGTCAATGACACACGACAGTGAGGACTGCAAAGGTGAGAGAGGTGTAATGTCTTGACAATATTACTGCGGCCCTGGAAGGATCATATAAGGGAGAAGGGCTCAAAATAACAGCGAGGAAGGGAGGTAGAAGGGATTTCTTTAAAGATTAGAGCAAATTAGCCTGAGCAGAGCAGGGAGAAACTGGAGAGAGAATCCCAGTGAGCACTTCTCTGGTGATTAGCCGGTGAAAAGCCGTCGAGGAAACCGAGGATAGAAATATAGTCGTTGAGATGCATTTGAAAAAGTGGTCATAAGCATCCAGAATATTACACAGACGTTAAAAAAAAAAAAAAAAACTTTCACCGCTCAACCAAATATAGTTTGTGACAAGATGCAGAGACGGCTTTTCACCGGCTAATGCTTGCCAGGGTATGATTCAGAAGTGAGAGGATGACGTAAGGTGCCACTATAGGAAATTAGTTTTCTGTCCTGTGAGCAAAGACAGGGAGAAGGTGATGACCTTGTTGAAGTGGGAAGGACATTCAAACACTAGTGATAAGTAGATTAATTTGTAAGCGTAGTCTGGAGGAGTCATTATTCAGGACACAGGCTGGTGTGCAGGACAGACAATGACCTATAGGTACAGTATGGACATTGTTATTTTAGCGTCATTCTGTCTGTCAGCATCTGGGATTTGAAATCTGAGCAGCTACAGGGAACCACTGGAAGTAGCACAGGTTTTATGTAAGGAGAATACCAGAGTTGGTATTTCAAGACCTGAGCTGGGAGATTTTGGGATAGGGGTTTGGATAGGAGATGATTTAAACTTGAACACTTAGAAGAGCAGAATCTCTAGCGATGAAAGTTGGAATCTGAAACTTTGTGAGCTCTGACCTACAACTTTGGGCTGCATCTGGTTCCTGCTCTCTGTTGTCTGGTGTCAAATCAGGACATTTAAACTGCTGTATGTGTCATCAGAAGTGCTTGTTGGATGGACAAACAGCTTCAGACTCTGCCTTACTTTTTCCACTTCTGCACACCTGGCCAGTCACTGATTGAGCACAGCATGATTGTTGGATTGCCAGTTTTGGAAAACTACAAAGATTGTGTGACTCAGCCCCCCAATTTTGATGTTAGAAAGGTGGAGGTGGTGGGTGTTTGAGAAGCTGTTTGAGTTGGAAGCATACTGATGCCTTTAGCAGCCTGAGATGCTGAATTTTTAGTATGTATGAAGTCAATGCTGGAAATCCCTCTCTTGCCCAATCCCCCTGTATTTACCTCCATGGGAAAAGGGCAAGAGCATCTTTGTCATGTCGAGACTGGCTCTGAGTCGAGGTCAGGCTCAGGACCAGTCTTAAGACCTTTTGTACTTCTTTTGAATGAAAGATTGCAGATCCCTCTCTGACTCAGTCTTTTTCATACTCCTGGTTTCTTAAGTGTTTTACTTATCGTTGCTTGCATCATGAAGATAGACATGACACAACTGCTGACATGTTAAGGTCAAATGTTTCGTATTCTTTGAGAACATTTGTAGTTCTGTTTCATAATGTCTGACTTGTGCAACATTACATGTGTTTTCAAATGTTTTCGCAATGTTAAATGTTGCCAGATGCTGTTGTTGATAGTGAAATAAGCAGAGCAATGACTGTTGTGGCCTCCTGCTATTTGAAGACTGTATTTGTTATTACAAAGTTTCCATAAATACTGATTTATTACTTTCATAAGGATGCAGGCTACTTGCATTTTTTGGCAGCTGGTAAAGTACTGTTTGTCACTATTTCAATAACCCTGTGTTCAGTGATTGTAAAAGCTTCATATGAAGATAAATGAAATTGATAAAATGACTTTTGGACAGCCTTCACAGTGTGAGTCGTGGGAGGAAGGGCACTTTAGTCTGACCAGTAGGAGGTCCAGGTCAAATATCAGGACTCAGACAGACTATCTACGCTCACCCACTGTTGATGACACCTGCCCAAACAGCTGTCATTGCCACGACTCGTTTCAGTCTTATCACCAGTTGGCATGACTGGATATTAGCATTTAACTTAATCCTGCTGAACAATGTTGTCAATAATGTGACTCAAATAAAGATGCAGATGCACGCAGAATTCCTTCAACACTTGGAGTGTCCTCTTAGTACGTGAGGCCGAACACTGAAGTCCTCTTGAACCACAGTAATTTCGTTAACTGTACTGAAGTCTGTAATAGCTGCTGTAAGCATCAATTATTGCCTTGCAGTAAAGACAAGCAATGAAATAGCATCTGCAATTGGAGTCTAATCTCATCAAAATGTGCTGGAAGGGCAATTTTATTATAATAAAAAAAAAAAATGAGCTTGATGAATCTGAAATTCAATACCAATTACAATAACATTAAAAACTCCTCTGGGGACTCAGCAATATTGTACTTTTTCAAAAACCTGGCACATGCAGCTGCAGAGAAAAAAAAAGAAATTGCCTTGATAATATATTAAGTGTGACACACTTGCTTTGCAGTTACAGTGTTGTAAAAGCAACACAGGCTGGAGTAATAAAGCAGGAGTTATGATTTATGTGTTATCTCCGGAAGATTTGCAGCCAATTGCATATATTTCATGAAACCAATCCAATTTGAGGCACGGTTGGAGAGCAGGGCTGCAGCACATTTCCAGATTCATAAAACAGTCTTTTCAATATCAGTTCCCTGAGAAAATAAGAATGTACCAGTGCAGTATAGGTTATGTGATAGCTAATGCTTTTCCATTCCTAAATATGAAGAGATCAAATTCTCGATCGATTCGAGGCGAGGCAGGAAAAAGAGGGAAATACGCGACTTTTAATCGGCAACCTTGCAGTGATTCCACGCCCCTGCCCCCACCCCCACCCCCCTTTTTCTCTCCATCTGACAGAGCGTTTCCCCAGAGCCTCAGCTCAAACTGCAGAACCGCTCTGTGTGGCAACTGTTGAACAAAATGGACTCTCAGAAGAAGAGAAAAAAATCCCCATAGAAAAAGAGGAGAGGAAGAAAATCAATGCAAGGAAGGGATTTTAAAATAGGATGAATCAAGGGGATAGGAACAAGGAAAAAAAGAGAGAGGAGAGCAGAAAGGTGAAAGAGGAGGAGACAGACAGAGAGAGAGAGAAAAAAAGGAGGATTGGGCTAAAATGAAAGGATCAATGACAGAAAAGCATTTGAGATCATGTAAACTGTGTCTTATTGCTTCATTTGATCCACAGACATTCATTTCTGCACGTTGTAGCGAGCGTAATAATCATGGAGAAAAGGAACAAGTCTGGTTTGAGCCCCACAGTAAAGTGCTGCTGTCTGGATGGTTGCAGTGGAGGCTGAGAGAGAGAGAGACAGAGCTTGCTAATGAGCACACTGGGAGAGTCTGCCTTGTTGTTGTGTTGAGTGTTATTTTGAAACATTGCAACCAAGAGACTTGGGCGGGAAGTTAAGTCAAGCTGTCAAAAAATCTTTCAATCTGGGTTAATTGCTCAGGGAGAGGGAGCCTCATGATTATCATTAGAGATGGGTTTTTTTCCCCTCATAACATCTCCACAAATGTAAGTGTTACTTAATTTGAGTTGGAGAGCATTTTTATTTGTTTACACAGCGTTTTAACAGTTGCTACAATCTGTGTATTTCTGTTGTTAGTTCTTTATTTCGCTCAAGCATGGATAATCAGTATGAGATCTCTGATGGCTCAAGTTCAAATCTCAGATTATTCAATCATGCTACTTATCTTAGTTTCTTGTTTCAGCAGATCATTCTTGGAGACAGTTTGGGAGTACACATTAATGATGTGGGAATCTGAAAAACGAATCTCTTTTCTCATGGCTGCTGTTTTGAATGGTGTGGAGCTGTTTTTGTCACGATAGAATCAGGTGGGAAACTGGTTTTGCTGCTGAGGCAAGTGAGAAAATGGACGTACCATTGTAGTGACACTTCACAGTGAAATCCTGACTACAAATTAGATCTAGAATATGGTGGACAAAACCTTGGTGTATTAAGAAACAAAAAGTATGAAGAAGCAAACTTGAGAAAAGTTTTTTTTTTTTTTAAAACAGCTTTTTTATTTAAAAAAATAAAATGCACAAAAGGAAAAATGGTTATTCAAGGAGGGTTGATTTGAGGGGATCTGGATTTGATGGTAGACACTCAGACGTTTAACCTCTAATCCAAGATGTTTCTTCAGTTCAGTTTTGTTGCTGATGAACGGAGGATCATATTAATCTTTTGGGTGGGCAATGTGTTGTTTTCCACCTCAAAGAGAGAACTGAAGAAGCCTCTTGGTTGAGAGGTGAAGCATCTTTGAGTGTCTACTATCAAGTCCATTTGCCCTCAATTCAGCCCTTGTTGGGTCAACATATTAAAAGCACAAATTGAGAAGCAAGTTTTTTTTTTAGCTTCTCCAGGGGCGTGGCCCAATTTATTTCACCTTTAATTAACAAATGAAGGTATGGATGACTTAGGCTCAGGCCAGTAAAGTATATCCAGTCATTATGGAACTCTTGCAGAACTTTATTATTATTATTTTTTTGGGCTTTTTCGCCTTTATTGAGAGGACAGTGGAGAGGAGACAGGAAACAGGGAGAGAGTGGGGGAATGACACACAGTAAAGGTCCGGCCAGACCAGGAGTCGATCCGGGGACCAGCTGCTCAGAGCACTTAGGCCCATGTGGTACGCGCCCCAACCATTCGGCTATGGGGGCGCCCCAAACTTTATTAACACTAGGGTTGAATTGAGACACCAAATGCTCCGAAACAATTTACAGTGGGCTTTTGTATGTTTATGTTAATATGATAAGGTGTACTAGTGGCTGAAGCAATTATGAAGGGAGCAAAGGAGCAAGTCAGATATCACTGTTATGGAGGAACAAAGTCTATATAGGGAAGAGACACCAAAACACTGGCCTTTAACATGGGAGATGTCTGTTCATTTCTTGTTTCCAACTGACATTCAGTGTTGTTTTTATAACCATAACCACAGTCGTTCCCTAACCATAACCATCTCTATTATTGTAACCATGATGACAAAGGTCCCCTAAACTTAATATAATAATCTATCCCAATGAGTGTTTAGGATTGTCCCTAATGTTATCACTGTCTATGAACAATGCTCTAGCTCCTCATACTGTCCCAACGAAATAACACACCGAACTCTCTGCATGTGATGGATATTCCTTCCCTGCCACTGGAGCAATAATAACCTCAGGTCAGCACAGTGTAATGGTCAGACTCTGCATTATAACTGCTCATATGTAAAACTAATAATCTGCTGAAGGATCAAATTATTCTGTTGTTTTCCACCTCAAAGATGGCGTACATGTGAGAAGAGATAATCACCACATAGTCTAACATATTAAATCATTTTACTGTTATTGTTTTAATGTAAATGATCTGCAGTTGTTTTTTAAAACCAGTTGTTCTTTGTGGCAAGAAATCCCAAAGATCTTGCAAAGTAGAGTGATTCCCAGGAAGTAACAATTTTAACACCACAAGAAAACCCTAAAACCTAATTAACACATTATCACAAATGCAATAATGGAGGAAAATCTTCCCAGAAACAGGCAAATGACTTGTCCCAGGCAGACTAGAATTTCAGAGCGGCCCTATGGAGGATTATGAGTGGCATTGATGCGCGCGGCGAGGATGTGTTTACTGTGGCAGGAACTGTCGATCTGAGGAGTGATGGCACAGCACAGAGGACACACTCACCAGGCCTGAGACTTCCTCCTGGGCACGCTCTGTCTCGTCCACTTGGAGTGAGGGGTCAGGTGGTAAATCAGCTGGCGGCAGATCTTGTTGGTGGACTTGAGGGAGTCGGTCTCCTGCAATGCACACACAAAGTGCGACGAATGATGGACAGTGTATACAAAGCCAGTTCCTATTACACAAGGTTAAATATCTACAAAGTAGAATTCATTTATGAATGCTGGATCTTCCTTTATTTATCCCTGCAAACTACTGATGTACTGATTTTCACTTGGTAACAAAGTCTTTGTCTTATCCTTTGAAAACTGCTGCTTCAAACATTTCCTACATCCAAACATTAATTTAGTGTCCCTTTTGCCTCAGTCTTCCTCCATGTCTCCTCATCCTCCTCCTCTTTGCCTTCTCTTTTCTCGCTTTCCTCCTCCGTCAAAGACTTTAAATGGAATGGGTTGCGCTGAGCAGGCTAAATCTAATTAATGGTACAACACGACAACAAGAAAGAGGCAATGTGGCGAGAGAGAGAGAGAGGAAAAAAAAGGGGCAATTTACCTTAAGGCGATTAACCATTCCCGCTGCCACTTCTTTTCTTGGGCGACAAACAAACATGCCTTATACTTCAAAACATTCAGTACTGCTGCTGCGGCCACTTGGATGACTGAACATGATGTTACAGCGGTGCATACTGATTCGCAGTGTGAAAGTATTATTCGAAAACGATGGTCTGGAAGAATCAACAAAGTCCCTAAATGTGCAGCACTATAATTCTATAAGCACTATTAGAAATGAATCATGGGTTTGTCAACCTGAGTGCATCAAAACTAAACATACATTAAATTAACTGTCTGTAGCTGATGACTGTGAAATTGAAAACACCAACAAATGATATATTTTTTTTAGCCTTCAATATGCCCTTGAATATATAATCTAAATAAATCTTAATGTGGTTGAAAATAGTGGCCACAGATGCTGCCAGGCCTAAAATCCAGCACACTGCCCCTCTATATCCTTGTCACGTCTGACAGTATCCTGCCACGGGTCGCCAGCCAGTCAGGAGAACATCGCTGCCAGCTCCTCACTTTCCCTCCCTTCCTCCCGGGCTTTCCTCGCCAAAGCAAACAGAGATAAGATTAGAGTCTCTTACAGGTGATTATCATCTGAAGTCGGTAAATAAAAACTAGACCACAGCGACTTTATCTTAAGGCAACCCCATCTTTTCCTAAAACAGATAAGTACAGACTTGAGATAACCGTAATGGCCCCTGGGTCTGCGTTTTACAGCTTCTCTGAGCTGCTTCTTCACGTCTTCACCCTCATACCTGAGTTTGAAATGTAATTTGAATTTTTGATATGTCTGATTTGTATTCCAAGCTACAAGTGGATGAGCTGACTCTCGGTCCAGATAAACCACAATTTATGTCTTAAAGGACCAGTCCTTGATTTTATTGATCATATAAATCTGACCTTAATCTTCATCTGAGTTTGTCTTAATGATGAAAAAATCTGCATTTTGTGCAGTCACGTCTGTTACATCGCTGTGTTTCGTAACTATTACTGATATGACCAAATCTTTTACTGTACTTCTGCAGTACCAATCCTTTGCTTTTGGACTGTACCTTTAGGGACTGCACAAAAATTACTGGGGTGGTGAGTGGGGTTGAACCATATGTTTCATTATGGAAAATATCAAGACCCTTCTTTGGACCCTTCTCTTGAGCTTTACCTCTTCCAGAAAAGTCAGACTACAAAACAAAAATTTCAAAACCTTCGCCCTTTTCTGACCAACAAATAATTTTTGTGTAGTTCCTTACAAACAGTAAGAGGTGTCTGTAGCCTGGGACTCGGCTGACTTCACAGCACAATTTGACTCCAGCAGCACCAGCTTCTCCTGTTTGATCCTATTGGCCACCTGCCATCTGTCACTGCCCTCAAAGTGCTCTCACTGTTAGTGCCAAAGCCACGCTGCCCCACAGGCCACAGTGCCACTTGACCATGGCCACCAGCCCCGTTGACCTCAGCGTGATGACCACTGGGCACCTGCCCACACTTGCCAGTAGGAAGCAACCAAAACCAAGAGTCTCATACACCTGCGGGTCTTGGAGCGCAGCTGCTGCCCATTTTCCACTGAGCGCTGAAAGAGCACAGGAGCAGCAGGGAAGACAGACCACACTGTGCCACTGCTGAATCCAACCCTGGCCCAGTACCTCCCTTTGGCCTTACCATTCATCCCTGACCTCTCTACCTAACCATACAGCATGCACATGTCCCCTCTTTATAGCTGGAAATCAGGAGTAGTTCTCATCTGACCTCCAGATTTTACACTGATGATAAAAGAAACTACACAGAATGCACTGTGAACTGTGGCTGGACAGGCTGAAAATGTCTGAAAAGACATGCTCAAGTCTTTAAGTACTTACTTTCAAATGAGCATCCAAAAATGTCAAATAAATTAGTTTAATGCAGTAAATAACTAATTTTTTATATGTAGCTTGTCATCAAAATCCCTACGCACAATATCAAAGAAGATACCTGTTGCAGACACAATTTATTATTAATCCTTACTGACCTTTGCAGTTTAAATTTCATGACTATTTTCTGCAATGGCAAGATTGCTTGCATGGTGGGAAGACCTACTGATTACTGATAGGATCTCTTCTTCTCATACAGTATATTTCGCATTATTTAGCACATATTGTTTTTCCATATTGTAATTTTACCACTATTATTTCTATGAACTATACATATAACATCTATTGTGTGCCTGTCCTGGAGGAAGGTCCCTTCTCTGCTGCTCGTCCTGAGGCCTTTTAAAGAATTTTCTTGGAGCTTGTCCTTACCTGAATCGAGGGTCTAAAGATTAAGGGTGTCATATGTTTATATATTAAGAGTGTAAAGCCCCTTTGTGATTTTGGGCAATATAAATAAAACTAATTTGACTTGACTGAACATGTTGTGCTGACCCTGAGCCAATCACATGATGATAAGGCTGAATACTGAACATAATTCAAAGACGTCAAGACATGCATAGTGATCCATTTGGAGTAGATGTATTTGGAGAAAGCAAACTGAACAGTTCACTGCTGTCACAATAGCATGACACCAAACATGACACATGCACTGAGGCATGGCTAATAAACGTGGACATGTTGCAGCTTGCCTCCGTTCTGTTTCGAATTGTAGTCCTGTTAATTAATGTGGAGCCTGTTGTATTTCGAACAAAGAGATAGTTTTTCATGATTCCTACCCTCTTTGGACACTGCAGGTCCCGAGCCAGGCTGAGCAGCAGCTCATGGGAAATGGGGTCCACCAGGTTGAGAAAAGCTGCATTCTTGTACAAAATGTCATTGAGAGATGTTCCCTGGAGGCCCAAGTCCTGAGAGAAAAGGAGAGAGGAAACTGAATTGGTTAACTCTTTCTACGTCTAACATGGACCATATAAATTCAGAAATTCATTTGATTAGAACAGCCATGTCTGAGCCAAGCTTAATTCAATATTCAACTGGTAATTCATGGATACTTTAATGAAAATAGATTGTCGATGATTATAAGCTTTGTTCATTATCCCCTTTCATCTTGCACTGTTATCAGGCTGCGAGCCGATAAGGTTTTGCCATCAGAGTCGTGTGTTAACACCCAGCTGATTAGGGGTGGGGGGTGGTATGTATCTGAGGAAATATATGTGTGTGTGAGTCTGAGGGGGCATTGGGAGTAAAGTTTAAGTGAGTTGAGATAAAAGCGGTATGGTCTTTTTTTCAAATATTACAGTTATACTCTCTAGTGAAGAGAGTAATTCTGGTTCCTCTTATCTCATTTGCAGGTTTCACTTGTAGCATTGCCCACAGGGACTTCCTATCATTTTCACAAAACACGACACTAAACCATCTGAGGAAAATGTTTTTTGATTTCCTGTTAAATGCACTTCTGCCTTTACCTTCAATCTTCAGAATTCATTCGTAAAAGACTGTGTGATGTGCACAACAGTTTAATAAAAGAAGGATCCAGGACACATCCCCAGGGGTTGATGATATTTGTATCATCTTCAGGCTGTTTCTATTTGCGGTGACAATGTAAATATATTGATGCTGCATCTTCAGGTGATGCTTTGAGTGCTGACGTGTCATTAACAGCCAGTATTTGAGACATAACGTTTTCAGACACATCAAATGGCCCCACCAGCGTGCGACATCCATCGCCTTTTCAGGGCAGACATACACACACACACACACACTTGTACTTCTGTCTTTGTGAGGACACTCATTGACATAATGCTTTCCCTAACCCCTTACCCTAACCCCAGCTATTACAACTGAATGCCTAACCCCAACCCTTATCCAACCCTAACCTAAACCTAAGTCTAACCTGAACGCTAAAGTCAAGTCTTAACCCTCAAACAACCATTTAAAGTTGTGAGGACCGGCCAAAATGTCCTCACTTTCCCAAAATGTTCTCACTCCGTAGGGTCTGGTCCTCACATAGAGAAAAGCACAAGTACAGGCACATACACCATACCAGATTAAAAAAGCAACAGCACACAGCAGGGAAGACATGAAACTGAGCAGATGAAACAAAATATTAAGATCAAAGGTTTGTAGTAAGAGGAAAGAAAGTCAAATGAATTATTTCTTTCCTAATCCATAGCAACAACTGTTAAAAGATAATTCCTCTGCTTTTACATGTTGTTATATCATAGACATACTACATGAAAAGAACAGATACAACATGTTTCAGTGGAGCATCATCCTCTTGTTTATAGCACTAGGGATATTTATATCATGTAAAACTGTACAAGCTGAACAGTAAATACTGTCAGCTCTATAGGAGCTGAACAGTTTTTCAAATAACAGGCTGGAGGCTGGAGGCTGCGTAAAACATGCTCTATGCTCTATATGCTCTGACAGCCCTAACACTTTGGGGCACAGTGGAAGCAAAGAGGAAAACTCCCATCAGCATTTTCTCCTCCTCCAGCTTTTGAGTTGATTTATCACAGAGGAGCTCTGTGGGATTCCCTGACGCTGGGCTATCCTCCAGACCAGCTCTCCCTTCAATAAACCTCATTTAGTGCAGACCGTGGATACCACATTTGTCCAAAAACAGGAACTGGGAGGAAATTGAGGATTATTTTTATGATGAGGATGAAGTGTGTTAACCATGTAGTGAAGCCGCAGCATCAGATATGACTGTTTTTGTACAGCTTTGTGGGGGATTCACAGCTGAAACTAAAATACACACAGAGATCTGATCCCACGGATTAATTTGACTGATTCCTAATCATAAAAGCATGAAATATTTTCCTACTTGTCACCAACAGGATGCCTGTGTACATGCCTGCATGACTTCAGATCCCACAACAAATGTCCTTGTGAAAGCAGCATATCTAATCAAATGTCTGCCTCATCAACAAAAAGTCTGAATAAAGCGTTGAGCTCCAAATTGCAGAACATCATCCCACACATGCAGTTCATTAGAATCCAATTAAATATACTGCACAGTGCGGAAAAATCCAGTCCCACAGTTTTCTGCTTCGGTGGAAGAAACATGTCACAGCTGTCAGGTGATGGACCTTCCAACTCCAGTTTTGTTTACTTACTTTTTTTCTCTTGGAGTTAAAGATTAAATGTTCTTTAAAGTTGTGACCCTTTATGTAATCATTTCAAAACCCAGGGTATGAAGTCATAACTGCATGGTTGTCATGTGAAAATGTAAAGCTGTTTTCCTGAAGTTTCAAAGACACTAATGCCCAGCCAGGGGCAACAATGCTTTGGCGGAGGACAAGGTCAATATGTCAGCTTAGTCAGATGTGAGAGGACATATGAGGAATAGCTTCTTATATGCTCTTACACATGGGTATACTGTTCTTGCAAAGGGCATTTTGCTCACATCCCCACTAATGTTGCTACAGTCACATACAGTTTGTGACGTGTCCCTCAAGTAAAGGAGAACTTTCTACAGACTTTGTGCTTTTATCCATTTTTCAGATCTAAATAAATGAGTATTTTATTGAAATATAATTCACCACCTAAAAAGTGAGTCTCCAGTGTTCACTCTTTGACTTTCAAATGAACACTTAACTCCACTGCATGAATTTTTATATTTGTGCTGTAGCTACAGGCCACATGCATTGCGTGCTTATTTGCTTTCTCGCTGAGAGTCAGATAAGAAGATTGATACCACTCTCACAAACTGTGTATCTATGCTAAGCTAAGCTAACCAGCTGCAGACTGTAGCCTATTTAGTGTACCGACATGAGAGTGGTATCGGCTCTCTCATCTATTGTATTTTGTCAAGCAATTCCAGTAATGTGGGTCTGTGTCAAGTACAATTTTTTTTATGGGGTATCGTTTTTTAATCCCTCGCCCTTGACCTATAAAAACAATTGCATTCTCACCATAACTGTAGATTAAAGGATGCATGGATGGATGGATTTTTCTTGTTGACGCATTTAGTTTAAAATAAACAAAATGTGTGTTGTGACAGCTAACCAAAGACGTCATACTGAAAGGTCTTCATACTCAATGGAGGACACTTTAATTAGCGTCTTCTCCACTGCTGCACATTGCCTACCCAGTGTGCATGCTGCAGAGCTTAATTGATATGAGTATATTGCTGATTCTTTGTTTACTAATGAATATCTAGAAGATCCCAAACTAATTAACTTAATGGCCCAGAAGGCAGATCTACGATGGAGATACAGTGTGGAGGAGGCTGTTGTTATTGGTTCCTCTTTGTAATGACTTCCTCTTTGTGAAAGAGACATGTTCCATCATCCATCATCTCAAGGTGATTATCTCCAAATCCATCCATCCCTGCAGGAAAAAGCTGCTTTGCTACTGGAGAACAACAACAGGAGATCTACTGCCAGTTTTTTTTCTTTCCTTCAGTCTTGGAAGTATTATTAGTCAGACACTTGGCTTCAGCCCCAACGACATACAACAGTAGCAGCTCTCTGGCTTCACCTCAGTGAGCGATGGAGAGAGTATTGGTGCTTTGTGAGCAGTTTAAATGCCGAGCTATGGAGAAAACCCTCCATGCTCGTGACCAACAAATCTACATGTTGATCTTTAAAATCCTTTTTCTTAAAAGATACGAGTGACTGTGGGACTGCTTTGATAAATATGGACAGACACATTGAAGTCTTAGAGGATGCTACGCATGAGTCATGTGCCTCCTGCTTCATGCAAATATGAATATAATGCTTTACAAAGAGGTTTAAATTCATTCCACACCTACAGCATTATATCCTCAGTTAATGGTTTCAGTGCAGAGATACTTACAAATCTATCACTCTCAGACTTTTCAGGCACCCGTAGCTTCCTGTCAGCATTGTTTCCTGCTTTAATCTGCACACATCTGTATAATTTATTCTACGGCAGCGTACAGATGGGCAGGGAGTTTTCATGACAGGGGGCCCTCTTGATCAGAACTGCTTTTGTCTGAACTTCAAAACTGTTCTCCTTTGATCAATGCACAGCTACCAGAAGGCAGTAGAAAGCTCAAGCTGAGCTCTAAAAACTATTTCTTTTTTTCTCCTCTCCCCTCTTCTCTCTAGTTTGGATAAATCTTCAGAAAGTGAGGATTAAACCAGGGGAGGTGTTACACAGGAATGTGTAACAGATAAGACAGAAAAACCTTACCTTAGCTATAGTTCAGAGCTGTGACGCTGCAGCAAAGAGCCGTTTGCACAATGCTGTGCAACAGGGACAGATTAGCAATACCACATTTGAGTTTAGATTAACTGTGCCTTTATATGTGGATTTGTATATTTAACATTCTTTCTTATGTATATTTCAAACCCTCTTTACACAGGAAACAGTAAACAATGGCAGCTTCCCATTCATTTAGGTTATTTACTCAAGATTTTCTTTTAACCTTGCAGCCTTAACCCTGTCAATAAGAGTCATTCACTTAAAATCAAAAGGTTTGCCACATTAAGGAATAAAAGCAATATTAGTTTATTTTGCCAAGTCCTCATTTGAATGGCTTTGGTTTTTTCTGAAGGGCTGGCATAAAATACACTCAGTGTTCTGTGTGATTTGGAGCTAACTGAATATTCAGAGCACGAACTACTTGGCTCTATGACCGCTCCCTTTCAGACAAAACAGGTGGGTGATTTAGACCAGAGTCTCACCAAATGAGGCATTATGAGTTTGTTCCTCAGGAATTTTAAAAGAAGCCAACAGAGTCCACTGTCTTTGGCGTGTCTTTATAGCAAAGGCTTGCACTGAAGTCGTTTATGAGAAGTTGTGAAAAGTAAATGATTAGATTATTTAAACTTTTAAAAAATGATTAACACACTGACACCTGCAGATGCATGTGATCATTATATCATCTCTAGCTGGGCATTAACTAGATGCGTCCGTGTCAAGTGCATGACAGATTTACTGTGATGTAAGGACACAACATGTGCATACACAGCTGTTGTATTATGCATATTTTGCAGACTTAACGCAAACCTTGCTGTAGTTTCTCAGTAAATAGAAAAAGTCAAAATGTGATTTGCTCATGAAAGAACTTTTTGCACACGTGTGTATATCTTAACCCCGCTTAAAGCGTCAATTAAATCACGTTTCCTCCGTCAATAACAAAGTTTCAAGTACACTAACGCTAAAGCGGATCCAAAATAATGTCAATCCCTCACCTTTCTCAGCAGTTTGAGCACTTCCGCTGCTTGCTCCATCTTCTGCTCCCGGAGAAGCCTCTGGATTTCCCGGATCCAAGTCACCCGTCTGACATATGGGCTGTGGTTGGTTTTCCGCAGCATCCCTGGGAGCTTGTCGGACTTGAGCATCAAGGAGGTAAACAACAAGTCCCCGCCGCCTCTGCCGCCACTTCTCTCGCTTTCTCCGGGGATGTCATTTCTCTGCCGTCTCCTCTTGGACAATTTGCTCTCGAAATCGAGACTTCTCTGCCTGGTCAACTTAGAACCCATCACTCCTGAGAGGATGTGTCGGTGTAAGTGGCGGCGGCGGCGGTGGTGGTGGTGAGAGGGATTTTACAACATGCAGCCAAAACATCACACTTAACTTGCAGCGAGATGTGCCGAAATACATCTACCTGCAGTGAAATAGTGTCTCATAAAGTTTCAAGGTTGGTCAGAACTGTGAGGCATCACCATAATAATAATCATGTGCGCCCGGTCTCGCCGTCGTCCCCCTGCTTGCATCCGTCCATGCACTGCCTGAACACTGTGGCATCCTTTGCTTTACTCAGAACTGGTGCGCTCCTCAGCCAATCAGATCGTGACTCTCTGCACAGAGAGTGAGACTCATGTAGGAAACTGCTCCCAGCTTAGTTTTCTTGTCTGACCCGACATCACAAGGCACAGGGTATTTATTTGACACAGAATCAATCAGAGAAAGTAGACTTGTTTAATCCTGTAGGGTCTTACGTAACAATTTTATAATCTGGTGATATGAAAATGTAACAGACTGGATAGATGGATGGATATTTTGTTGTTTTGCCAAAAAGGACAATTAACTAAATATGTGTTTATTGCACAGGTGTTGCACTATATTGCTTTTTAAAGGTGTTGATATTGTTTTGTTCAAACCCTGTGTGCTAACTTTCTTAGGATTTGGAGACAATGGACAGTACTGTACAATCATGACAAGTATGCAGGGTGGGCATTCATGCTAAGTAATAATGCTAAAACTCCCCAGTTGAAATTGCAAAAGAGACTCTATGGTTATGTAGACTGCATAAGCTTAACTTTGGGTATCCATTAAATCAGTAACAATATTGATCAAGCCAACACAGATGAGTTGATGGACAAATCAGCAGCCGGTGGTTTAACGTCTCACCCCTGCTACAGTGATGCTCTTTAATACAACTCCTGTAGCATTTGCCATAGCCTACCACCAACCGATAACTCATCATGACTTGGATAACTGAACCTCAAAGGAAAGGTTCACAATTTTTCAAGTCTTCCTTTAAACAATAATCAGGTGCACATATGCACATCGAAACAGGTTTATTTGCTGTAATCATTCCTCCATGCTGGCTGGTAAAAGATCCCTTCCTAATGTGCTTTCAAAGTCAGTGGCGTGAGACAAAATCCACTGTTATGTGCAAAAATGCTGCTTGATTTATCCAACTCAGACTACTGGAGCCTCATATTAGCTGCAGATAAACACTGGAATATATTTTTGAACAGAACAGCAATTTTGTCCTCCATCACAAGCATTTCGGGAAGATTTCCTCATCTATTCTTCCAGTATTAACAGGAGGAATTGTTACAGGAAGCAAAGCCTGTTTCAGTATTCATATGTGCGCACCTGTATATTGTGTGAAGACCTCTGTACATTCATTGATGAAACCAAAAGAAAGAAACACACTGTAAGGATTAACTCCAGGCAAAGGAATATTAACATCAGGAGGGTTAAACTGAGACAGTTTACACAGTGAGATGATGTGCTTGCATTGCTCATTGCTTCAGCTACATTCACTGTCACTGACACAGACCGATCATGTTACCAAACTGAAAACATGGGGTGAATCCTTATGTCTCTGCTCAGTAAGGATGAGAAATGAGTTAGGGCCCAAGCTTTCAAAACCTAATCCGCTAGCAGCCCTGTATAATATAACAGTGGAGGATCGCAACCCACTTATATCACCAAACAGACACAGGCCCCACTGTGATGGAGTTTAATAGGTAATTTCACCTCCCAGACTAAATGCAAAGCCATGGAAACCGTAATGAGCTCTATGCTGGAGAATAGAGTAATGGAGTAGTCCCTCAGCACCTGGTGCATCCCCATCATGCTTGTACTAAAGTCTAATGGCACTCACTGGCTCTGTCTGTCTGGATGTAGGGATTTCATTTCCCACCTTGTTCTCAGGGTCAATGATCTCCCAGATTGTCTAGACTCTTGCTTTTTCTCAACTCTGGATTTGAGCAGGGTTTAGAGTCTTAGGAAAAAACAGCATCCTTGTCACCACAAGCTTTGTACCTATTTACATCGTCTGCTTTTGGGATGTATGGAGCGCCAGCTCTCTTCAAGCACCTCATGGGCTGATGGCAGCAGACAGGAGCTGCAGTTCAGGAGTCTCTGAAAAGAAACACATGCAGTCAGAAATTATTGTCAGACAACAGCCCGGGACCCAAGCAACTGATCGCTGACTATAGGCACAAGAGGACATTTGAGAAGCTTAGAGAAACTCTCTGTGAGCTGCTTCTGTGTACTGTACACGTAACATTTAATCGCCCCTATTGTCCCCTGACAGATGCAGTCAACTCCTGGATGTTTTGGTGCAGGATGTGTCATGGTTAGCAGCCAGAAGAACAAAGGTACAACATGTAGGAGAGGGAATGTTTCATGATATGTAGCTTGCTGCTCATTCTTCAACTGCTCTGCCCCTCAATACAAGAGGGACATCATTGTCATTCTGTGGTTTATGAGTTCACAAACATTTAAATTCAAAGTGAATCATTGGCCTGATGTGAGAAGTACTGTAGCTGACTTTGTCTCCCACTCCTCATACTGGTGGTTTGGGGCAAGCTGGTCCTCGTCTATACAGCGTCAGCCCTGGAGCCGGACCCATTCCTCTCAGTCGAGGTGTCTCAGTGGTATTACAAACCTGCCTCCAGCATAGGAGGTGATTTATAGACCAGCGTTGTTTGTTGTAGCACCGCTACAACACAGATGGTTGTTTCATATACTATCAGGATTTGTCACATATTCTTTATATACTCAAAGTAACTGGGTTTACAAGAGAAGAAGAGAAAAAGAGGAAGCAAGATGACAACACAAAAGCTGCTTTGTCAGTGGTACAAGTAGACTTTTCTGCATTACGCACAAGAAATAAAGAGCAAACACACAGTGGATATGTTTCTGAACAAAAGGAGTAAGAACAGCACAGTGCAGCTGCTGGTTTAGCAGATGTTGTCCACTACACAGACCTAGATGTTCAGGTCAAGATGTGGCTTATAAAATTACTTATTACATGTGTGGTCCGATGTATTATCTGCTTATACTGTAGACACCATATTCTGTATTCAAATCTTTTTTTCATTGAATTATTAAACCAAACCTTTGTCGGGGGCAGTCAGTCAGGGGGAGCCTGAGTGTGAAGCTTTAGCTAAAATTCTCATGTGAAACAGAGGATGGTAATCCTCAAAAAAATGAGCCACCAACTTGTCATTTAAATAAAACTCTTTTTTCAGGTTATAGCTGTGCAGTTGACCTCCATACATTCCTGTTTGCAATGGAGCTTTTTTTTTTTTTTTAAACTAACTGGATATTTAGTACAGCTAAAGGGCTGCAGCTGTGAAAACACAAACATGAACTCTTAGTGTTATTACAGCTGGAGCTAATTGTCCAGTGCAGGGATCAAATGAATGAAAAAGAGACTGCATTTATGGCGACTCCTTGGATGGTGCTATCACTGTCAATCTGTTTAAGTGTTGCCAGTATTTTTTGGCTTTTGAAGGCTACAATTGCACATTCATACACATTAAATGCCCAATTTTGGAAGTGGAAAGATTCTTTTTGCAGTAGAATATGATTTTTCCTGCCATTACTTCATTTTTTACAAGAAAAATCTCTGCTTACCTGAATTACTTTTAACCTAAACATGACTCTCTGACTGAGAAACAAAGTCAAGGATTTCTGTCAGGGCCTTTTCCTCTATTTTGTGTATGCACCATTCCTTCTTGAGCACCTTCAGGCCATCTGGAGCTTAAACAAATTAGATTTTTGAGCACTTTGCCCCCCCCCCCCCCCCCCCCCCCCCCCCCCCCCCCCCCCATTTTCTCTGTGAACCGTTTTATTGGTGGAGCTTCTTGGGGGCGGTGCAGTCTGGAAGTTTAAGCATTACAGGCTCAGTTCAAAAGAGAGTTGAATCAGTAGGAGAATTGGTTTCTGTTACCTGCAATAGCTTTCCTGGAGATCCCATGTCAGAGTTGAGAGTCAGGGACATGTCTTGTTCCCATTGCCCTCCACCTATTGGCCTGGCTGCTTATTTAACTGACCACACTCATCCAGCTCTGCGCCCCTTCACACTGTTCCCCTGCAGTTTGTTCTTCTTTTCCTCCCCTCATGGCAGATGTGATCTTCTCCCTGCAGCCCTGAAAGCCTTCATTTTCCTGGTGAGGAGGCACTTTATTTAAAACTTAAAAATATCAGAAGTTTTGTGAGCAGTCATGCAAAAAAAAAAACAACAACCAAAAAACAATATATTTATGCTAGAGCAGCATTGCTTTAGAGCTGTGAAACAGGGCCCTACTTTATCATTTTGTGTTGACTACCTAGAGTCATATGTCATCTATTTGAAATGAACCACCTGCAAACTGAAGCTACTGCTTGTTAATCTTTGTCATAGATAAGTTTAAGTCTCACTGCAGATAAAGTACCATTCATGCAGTGGATTGTTGTTTCCTCTCAGTTTCAAGGTCATGCAAGGTTTGCTCATGCTCTGTAGCACTTTTGAAATTTATGTGAAGATTGAATACAAGTGACAAAGTATCTGAGTGATAACTTGAATGTCTTCACAAGTTGTTTCCTCTGTCTTTGTGTGCATTTTTTCCCCCTCCCTGTCGGTAACACAGGTTGGGTGCTTTATGGTGGGGTGGGTTAAAGTTTAATGACTTTGTGATAGTTACATATTGAGAACCACAGCGAGCCTATTACCTATCAACTGCTGCAGATCGAGGCAAACGCACAAAGCAAGCAGCCTGTTGCTGAGGCCCCCTGAGAGAAATCAAGGTAAGACAGAAGATTATTTTACATGTTTTGAAAGGTTCATTTCAATTATTCAGTGTCTGTGGAAAATTAAATTTAAACAAGGATTCTTCCACGTTGTATTACCTCACAAATTTTCACTTTAACTTTTAATTGTTGAAGTAACTTTGTACTTAGAGATGTGAAGGCAGGCGACGATTTTGTATAAATGGTTTGTGTACTGTAATGTGCGACAGAAGCTCTTTTGCTGTGCAACTAAATCAATTCACTTGCCTGTTATGTAATCTGGTTTCATTCCTTTGACAAACCAAAAAATCTGCATAACAGTAGGCTTTAGGGTTTGGAGGTATGATTAAGCTAAAATACTCACAGCTTTTTCTTTTTTGTCTTATTGGCTACAGCCAGGAGGATATACACTCATAGTCAGATCATCCCACATTACAAATCTGTTCTGCAGTATAATGTATGATTCAGACAATTTTACTTTGTTAGCACAATAATGTAGAGGCATATTGGCTGGCAGAGACCTTAGTACACAGCAGTCCGTAGCAGTTGACTATGTAATATCTGTGTAACAGAGCAGTATAGTATGTTTACATCCTCCTATTTAATCTACCTTTATTTGTTAATTCTCCTTATGCCAGATAAGGGAAATAATTTTGCACAGTAACACCTGTCCTTATTTACAGTATGTGACAATTAAACAGCTGTCATTAGGTTGTATTGAATGTTGCCTGTGAAAAAGTTTTCTGGATTTTTTTGGATTTAATGTGAACATGCATCTGAAAATTCCCCGCACAAGGAATATTATGTAGTTTTATGTACTATTTCTGTATTTCAATATAAACCTTTAAGGGGAAGTTTCATATTGTTTCAAAGTTATGGATTTTTTATTGATTCAATTGATAATCCAGTATTAATGTGATACTGAATCCTTTATTGTATAACACGATGTGGAATTCTGAAGGTCTGAGTTTACAGAGGGTTTGCTTGTGCAATCAATTTTCATACATTTTAAGATACAAATAATATTTTTTTTCTCTTAACAGGCATTAAATTAATTATTTATTGTTCCTGAAATATAAAAATGGCCAAGAAGACAATAATTGTGGCCCTGACGATGCTGCTTTTGGCAGCGGTCGCCACTTTTGTGGGTGTCTTCTTTGGTGTGGGGGGGAGGAGGCAACACGTGTACGTGAAGGCAGCTGTGGCAGCAGATGCTGGGCCGTGCTCAGAGGTCGGCAGGTGAGAGCTCGCTTCTACAACTGATTATACTGTAAACAGACTTATACGTGCATCCAAACATACAAAATAAACACAGATGCTTTTACATCGCTTGCATATAAAGCCATACCCATTCACACACACACTATTTCATTTATTTGTGTGCGTCACCTGTACAGGGACTTGGGATCTTAAGTGTAAAACCTAATCCTCCTCCCCATGTGTGTTTTAATTAATTTCACCACAGAGACATACTATTGAAAGGGGGATCTGCAGTAGATGCCTCTATAGCTGGTTTATTGTGTGTTGGACTTATGAACGCTCACAGCATGGGCATCGGAGGAGGACTTTTCTTCACCATCTACAACGCAGCGACTGGTACACCTTCACACACATATCCACCCCAAATTCCTCTTTTGTTTACTTTCCCACCGACACAACAAACCCATACAACTTCCTGATCCCAAACGTATTTCCTTATTTGTGCCTTATACGCAGGTAAAGTTGAGACCATTGATGCAAGGGAGACTGCACCACGCAATGCAACGGAGAACATGTTTGGGAACAGCACAGATTTATCCCAGAGAGGTAATGTTTAACCTTTGCTATCAGACATGGAAATGAGCCAAGGGAAGCTGCAGTTAGCATTATTATGAAAGAGGATGGCCTCACGATAGTGACAGACAAAAGAAAGACTAGTGTTAGAGTGTATGTGAATTATACCAAACTCAAAGCTCAGGTGAAGTAGAAATAAAAACACTTTTTGGGCAGAAATAATGCCAGTGCCCTAAAATAATGTCTGAGTAACTTATGAGGCAATAATATAAGACACTGTTTCCTTGGTTTCTGTGGTAGGAGGGTTGTCTATTGCTGTACCAGGGGAGATTCGAGGGTATGAGATGGCCCACAAACGACATGGTAAACTGCCTTGGAAAGACTTGTTCCAGCCAAGCATTGATCTTGCAGAAAAAGGTTTTCCTTTGGGCAGGGCACTTGCCTCTGCTTTGTCCAGACACAAAGGTACCATCATCAGTGACCAAGCTCTATGGTGAGAAACATCAACCTGAGGCAATGACTGAGTGTTTGCAGTAAAAAAAAATCAGTGTCTGTTGGTTTGAAAGTAACCTAAAACGTTGTCCATCACCATCTTAAATGATCCTCTCCTCTCTTTCAGTGAAGTGTTCTGTGGGAAAAATGGCGACGTCCTAAAAGTAAATGAAACCATTAAATTTACCAAGCTTGCAGAAACCTATAGGAAAATAGCTGAACAGGGTCCGAATGCTTTCTATGAGGGACAACTGGCTCAGAACCTTGTGACAGATATTCAGGCAGCAGGTAGGATTTTTTATATATATATATGTATCATATATCCTGATCCTAAAGCTCTTAATTCGCTTTTGTTTAAATTAGGAAATGGATGAGCATACATTATATAACCAAATAATGTGAAATCACATAATATATACAGAAAAGCTGATTTTCTTTGTCTTTGTAACTAGAAATAGCAAGTTTCCACTTTGTGATTTATGGTGAATTAGTTCCAAAGTTGAGTCATCTTTTTAATCTAGACTTTCTTTTATAATCAAAACAGCTATTTGTGCAGATCAGATCATGTTTCTGTACCCACAAAGCAAAAGGATATTATCATTATCATCATTATTGCAACTGCCATTATCACTAAAAGTCATTTGCTGAAAGTACTTCAGGGTATATGATAAAATATGTAACATGCACCTCTCTCTGCAAATCTAATTTCCATGGTAAGGAGGATTTGTATTTCCAGTTCTGTCCAAGTGTGCATTCACAGTGTTTGTCAATCTATGTTTAGGCGGTATCATCACAATGGAGGATCTGAAGGATTATGTGCCTGTCTTGGATGAGAACCCTTTAAGGGTGAATGTGGGGGAGTACACCATGGCTGTTCCCAATGCCCCCGCTAGCGGCCCTGTGCTCTCGCTGATATTAAACATCTTGAATGGTAAGCCTTGATGCTTTGTCCAAAAACACCCGAGTGGGAGAGAATGTGCTTTAATGTGAGCTACCTTCACTTTGCCAGTCCTTCTCACAGAAAGGACTCCACTTTGAGCAGCAGGATGATCTACTGTTCAGGAAATATACTCTTAGAATAAAAATCTGTGTTGAACTTAAGTTACCTAGTAGCTTGAACTATATTGAGAAACACTACATTTATCTGTCATATGACAACAACAGATATCATTAAGGTTGTAAACAAAGAGTTTTTGAAACAATGTGCAAGTAATGTTCACGCTGTCAGATACAAACTTTGTGGTCATGCAAACAATGACCCACTGTCCTCTTGTCAAATCGTCAATGTTGGTGGGTTCAGATCATGACTAAAATCTTCTCCATCTTTTACTGAGTAGGTCAGTCCACCAGGTTGAAATACCTTCACAGATATCCATATATCAATGATAGCATTCATTGTCCAGAGAGGATGAACCATAATAGCTTCGTGATCCTACATTTTAGCATCACTAGCATGTCAAAATTTTAAACTATCCAGCAAAAAATCTCACTCTACTGACTCTATAGTCACAAGTTTGGTGCAGATATTCGCAGTTTCTAGATGAAGTATCCTAATGACTTGGTGGTACCCTGGTATTTCATGTAGTGCCACCAACAGGCTGAAATTTGTTGTTCAGAGTGAAATGTCTTAATGGCTGTTGGCTGTATTGCCGTGAAATTTGGTACAGACATTCAGTCACCACAGGATGAATAATTTTGGTAATCACTTTGGTGATTCCTGGAGTTTTCATCTGGTGCTATATAAGATCAAAATTTTAATTTGTCCTGTAAGTTGGCTCATGCACAGGTATCTAAAACTCGTTGTTAATGTGCTAATACGTTAACTAAGATGGTAAACATGGTAAGCATTACCAGCTAAACAGCACGTTAGCATTGTCATTATGAGCATGTTAGCATGCCTCTGACAGCATTTAGTATATATATTCTATATGCTATAGAAGTTCAAAAAAAGAAAAAGATCAAAAAAAGCTCATATGAATAATGTTTGTAACATAACATGGGTCGTTTCTGAAGAGACTGACAAATTGACTGGATTGTTGTTGCTGACACTAACAGATGACAGACTAAGATTTTCAATATATCGTCATACATTATTTCTGTGTACACTGTTATCTGTCTGATTCAACTTTCTCCTGTGTTGGCTGGTTATAAATTTGTAACATAAATCCAAACTATCCATGCTGAAGACACTGTCTCTCTGCTCTTCAGTAACTTTTCAGTACAGTGACAGTGTCCGCCTCTGAGGATTAGACGAGAAACTTCCTTCTGAAGTAATTAATCTCCCTGAACCTTCCCTTTCGTCTGACTGACCACCCACTCACTGTGCCCCCCTGCCTCGCACACTAACACTAATCTCACCAATTTACCTCTAATTGGACACAGTTGAGTGGTGGAAGCTTCACACACACATTTCAGTGACTGCCCAAAACTTTCATCCCGCTAATTTACCGTGACTCCTGTCTCTGTCGGACAGCTGAAACCCATCAAACCAAAACTCTCCGATTTCCTGAGCCTTTTCCTCCGGTTTCCTCTTGTGTCTGTCAGCTCAAGCTAATACCCACAGTCTGGTCACAGCAGCTTTTAGACTAAATAAAAACACAGAAACAGGCTGGGTCAAGTCCGTTTTAGGTGTCTCCTGCCCTACCTGAACAGCCATCTGAATGAAGACAGATGAATGAGGCTGTGGTTTAAATCAAGTTACTGATGATTGCTGTATTTTTTTTTTACAGGGTACAGCTTGACGTCAGATAGTATGGAGAGCACAGAGAATAAGATCCTAACCTACCATCGCATTGTGGAGGCCTTTCGTTTTGCCTATGCAAAGAGGACCTTACTTGGAGATCCAAAGTTTCTCAACATTACAGATGTAAGATCAACAACCAAAGGGATGGTTTTAATTTCTGTGGAGTCACACAGTAACCTTTACCTTGTTTTAAAGGGAGTGGCAGAGTGCTACCACACAGGCCACCAAAGACAGGCATTCTCAAATTTGCTGCGCAAAACTTCACATAGTGGCTTTAAATAAATAGCACCCAGGTGAGAATAGTCACACAGCAGCTATTTGGCTATTTACACCCCATGGATTGCCCAGTGGCTCATTAAGCACATTCTTTTTTGCCAGGGATGTTTTCGTTTGAAAGAGTTGCTGCCTAAGTTATGTTCACTGGCAACATTTCTACAGTGATCATATGGAAGTTGTATGAAGTGGAGGATGTAACCACTTTGGAATACATGTATTCATATTCAGCTGCTGTATAGAGTGCAGTGTGTGTGGTAAAGTATAGCTGCTACTTTAATCCATAGACATCAGTGACTTGTTCTAACCTTTGCCACCTGAAGACCCCACACAGAGAATAATTAAAAGCATGCAAGACTATGTCTATCTTTGGATAAGTTTGAATAATAATAATATTTCCCAGAGAATGAATCAATACTTGATACTACTTGATTTTCATTTATTTTCATGTCCAACTTTCTCCTCCAAAGCTCATCCAGAATATGACTTCAAGTTCCTATGCTGATGAGCTCCGTGCAAAGATCACGGATGAAACCACACATCACATGAACTACTACGAGCCAGAGTTTTACCTTCCTGAAAACCACGGGACTTCACATCTGTCCGTAGTAGCAGAAGATGGAAGCGCTGTGGCAGCCACCAGCACCATCAACCAATAGTATGACCCCATGATGCTGCCATGATATATTTTTACCATCAATACTTGGTTGTATGTGTCTCTAACTCCCCTGATGTCTCAATGATTATTTATTCCTACAGTTTGGGCTCGAAAGTCATGTCAAGATCAACTGGGATAATTCTCAACAATGAGATGGACGACTTCAGCTCCCCGCACATCACAAACGGCTTTGGAGTGCCTCCTTCACCGAACAACTTCATCAGGCCAGGTTAGATTAAAACCAACACACACATAAACATACACACACGCTGAAACACACATAAGGATCCTCAAAAACAGTGTAATACAGACTGGCTTATCAGCAGTAGGCTGATTAAAGGTCAGAGTGTTAGTATGTTTTAAGCTTTGGATCATGTTTTTTGTGCAGTGAGATTAAAAATACAAATTCAATCAAAAGTATTTGACATTGTTTTAAACTTACATTGCCATTCAATTCTATTAAAAGGGAAAAGGCCAATGTCTTCAATGTGTCCAACCATCCTCTTTGATAAAAACAACAAAGTTAAGATGGTGGTTGGAGGCTCAGGAGGAACAAAAATCACAACTTCCATCGCACAGGTACAACAGCTGATGCAGTACTGTAAAAATCAGTGTATTGTACACTGTGTTCTACTGTTAAGTATATTAACAATGTTACTCACTTCTTGACTGTTTAAATTATCATTAGCTGAAATGTTTGTTGTTTTGTAGGTGATTCTGAACGCACTGTTCTTCAACTATGATCTGAAAAAAGCCGTTTCAGATCCAAGGCTTCACAACCAGCTGAGTCCAAACACCACTGTAGCCGAGCCTGACTTTGACAAAGTGAGTGTCACAAAGCAAATAATACTGATATAAATGACTAATAGCAGGGCAGTGTGGTGTGTTGGGAAATACCCTGCAGACACTGAACCTCTATACCTCAGTCGTGACTGACACCAGGGACAGTGTGTATTACATTTACCTTCAGGGATGTGCATGGTGATAGTATAATTTGTGGTCTGGCAAAACATATGCTTATACTGTATATGGTTGCCTCTGATCACAAAATAAAGGCCAGTACTGATTGATTAATTTTATGACCTGTTAGAACAGTTTACATCCTGATATATCTTTCCCGTACATAAGCTTTTCTAATCAGCTGCCATTGTTGCTCAGGGAAAGATAAAAAGGTGCTGTAAAGATTTAACTCCTCTTGCTTCTCCTGTACAGTAGATATCAGAGTTTCTGTTGACTGAGTTGAAGCTCACACAGCTTTATGGTGCATGTGTTGTCTGATTCTAATGCAGTATAATGATTTTCATTATAGCCAAAAGAGCACTTTAGCCTGACTTTAAAGAGTAATACCATCAATTTAGGAATCCACTCATTCCACACATTTAGAGGTGGTATTTTTATGTTTTGCTATTGATACATAGCCAACATTAGCATTAACAGCTGTTTACAAAAGGCAGACCCTGGTTTTTCAAAACCAATCCATGTTTTTTTGTCATGTTCTTTAAATACATTTCAGAACAAGCTTAGCATACCACATCTCCTCAGTTTCCCTTGTTTTGCATGGAGTCAGTGTATCTTCATGTATGCTCCTGTTTACAGAACGTCATGGATGGTTTGGCTTCAAAGAACCACGAGACAGAGTTTCTCAAATCAACAGGGGCCGTGGTGAAGGCGGTGGTTCGTCATGATGACGTCGCGGACTCCACGCCTAGTCAGATCCGCGCAAATGGGCATATGCTGCAGTGTACTAAGACCATAAACACACTTCTGATTATGCAGAGAGACTGTAGCAGCGTGAACCTTGACTCCAGTGGTACGAGCTGAGAGATTAGAGATTTACTAAGGAACCAGGAACCAGCGTCAGCTGTCTTGCGCACCAGCTGTTCTCTCATTACGTTAGAATAATGTTCATGTACTTTATAGCAACTCAGATAACACAACATGGACCTATTGCTTATGAACTTGACAACAAAGTGCCTCAGTGTGAAAGGACTTCTGACTCTATATGTCTGCTGTATTTCTGTGTCATCTCATTTTTATGTGAAGAATGAGGAGAAGTAAGGAATGCAGCAGCCATAGGATATTATTTAAGATTAAAAGTATAGCTTTACGGTCATTCAGGTTTTTTAAAGTTGAAACTGAAATAGAATATCGAGATACCTGTAAATGTTGAAATCATTACTCACTACAGAAACAGTGATTTGTTTACACTGTGTCACTCTTAATATGTCTGATTTCTACCTATTTATGAAGCACTTTTATAAATCATCAGCTGTGTGAAGCTGTTTCCTGTTATTGCTGCCCATTAAATACATGATATGTGACTTCTACAATAATTACTAATGACTGAACTCTTAATAAAGGAAGCCATATTACTGAAAAATCAACCAAAACTAACAGGAAACTCAAATATCAAATTTCAGTCATTTAAAACTTCAACAGACTGTGTTTCACTGAGACTATTCATGTGAGGTGACACCAAACAGAGCGAGCAGGAAAGAGCTGTTATTAAAATAAAGGGACCACTGTATAACACCTCAGGGACAAACAGTCCTACAGCACATACTTAATGACTTACAGCAATTTCCCACAACCCAGAGTGCAATGGCCTATAATGACCCCCATAATAACATTACAGCTGTTGCTGCTCACTGTCACCACTGGGATTCAGGGCTCTCCCTTTCTCAGCTGGGATGTTAATGTGTTACATAATTACTGAAATGCATTAAAGTGTAAAATTATATGCCTTTTATCAGCTTTTGCCACAAATGAATGTGATAAAACAGTGTTGTAATACACAGTGGTCTGATATTCAGTAATATACCAGACATATACTTATATTTAATTAAATGGTAATTTCCAGCATTAATGGTTTGTGATACTTTTGTCAGATTGGTACAGCACATGCTGCAAGTGTTTTTTTTTGTTTTGTTTTTAAATATTTTTTCTCACATACCACACAGCACCAAGTTATATATACACTGCATGCGCCTCAGTTCCTTAGTCTACGAGGATGCCTGCAGAAGTAATATTAAAATAGTTTCAGTTGTGCTACCTTGTGTGGCTACAATCATTTTTAAGGAGAAGGACTGCAAAAGTCAGTAGTTAGGACTGAATTTCCTTAAGGCCCACTACAATAACTTACTCATAGTTATAATGGACTTCAGAGTTATGCAACTCAGACAGACCAATTTACTCACCCTCTAGGCATGAAAAATATCAAGTCTCTATGTATATCAAAGTTCACATAGTTTAAATTCATCCCACTGCCTTGGATGGCATTATGATAGTTTTAAATAATGGCACACATACAAAATGCATGTTTAATGACATCTAATAACTACTGTTGAGATAATTTTCTTCATCAAGGACATTGTGGCTGAAAGTATGCTAACACCGAAGTTAAGAGACATCACAGGATTATGTAACAGCTTCTGCTTTGACTGAAAGACTCAACGGATAGACATTTTTACATACTTTAAATTGCAGCTCACTTTAAATGGCTGTTATTTATACAAAATGCAATATCATGACACTAAAGCTAGAAGTCATAACTTATCCATGAACTCATTTATCGTATAACAAAGACAGTGGCGCTCAGACAGAGCAAAATTTGCATGTTCTCATAACTCACATCTAGTGGCTCGAAGGAAATGGAGCAGAATCCACTTAAGAAATCATTTCTAATTCATGAGTCTCTCCACTGAATGTATCTCATTACTGCAGCTTTGTTTCAGTTCAAAAAGTTCTGCTTTGAAATACAAACAGGAATATATGAAGTTAGATTATTGCAGATCACTATACTAACAACAAGGAATAAACATTGAAGAGACAGATTCTGAGATGATGATGACAGACTGGTTTTATTTTGACTTTTTATTGTGACAACACATATATTCAAAAGTTAACAATTGTAAAACAAACAAACAAAACAAAACAAAAAAAGGTGGAATTATTTTACATAACATTTTCGACATACTAAACACAGAGAAAATACGAAATGACATGCTGATAGTGTAAAAATACACTTTTGGACATAGTTTTGTCTATTGTGAATCTACTGTTTGTTTCATTTAGTAACAAATTCTCCAGCATTTTCAGTCTTTAAAGAAAGATCACAACATGCTGTAGAACCTGAATAAAGCCTTTTCACATCTTGGCAAAGTCTTAAAGTCACAGTAAAATTTCCTGTCACAGCTGACAGCCTACAAGCAACAACTCAACTCATATCTCAGTCAGGATGTCACTGTGTACGGGGTTATATGGCTCATCTACAGGAAACAGATCTTTGTAGAATTACATATAGTTCCGTCAGAAAACAAAACATCTATTGCGGCTATAATAGACTTATTAGTATTACACAGTGCCATGTTTGGCCTTTTGTTGGACTACAGCAGACTCCTTTTATGCCTCGCTGTTGCAAACACATTACACTTCTTGGTCAGGAGGTGATCCACAGTACCTAAAAGCAGTAAGAGTAGCTGCCAGGCGTGTACTAATTGTGTGTTAGTCTGCATCACTGAAAATGGCATCAGTGTGTGTATTTGTGTGTTTGACAACCGATGAAAATGCATATATAATGTAATATGGAGGGTTCAATCAGTTAAAAAGGACACCCAGTTGATTGTAACTCATTTTTCTAGTTTTTCTAGTTTTGGCCCATTTCTTTAAATTACACTAGCAAGATAATCGCTGATATCTCTTAAGATTTAAGTAGTTTAGACAATCTGCTTAGTAATCTGTTTAGATAATCTGATCATGTTTCTTCTGATTTCTTTTGAGTCATGCTGCTAATTTCCAGAATTCTGCAAATTACTATACTATACTGGAGTATACTATATACGATTATAATAAACTGAATTATCCTTTAAGATTAGTAGCTTCCTGTCGTTTTCAGTTCTTTTCTCGTGAAAAAACCAGAGCTCCAAATTTCACATTTTGTTGTCAGGGATGTGGCACATTCACTGTTCTTAGTGCCAAAGGCCTGGGCCGTCTTAAGGATGGATTTTAGTGGGAAGGTGTTACAGTCCTAGTGGTCTGTATACGGGGTATCCAGCTGAATTTCCCATCTTCCTTTTGTCCGATACCGCCACAATGCAGCTCTTTCTCCTTTTCCACGGCATTGACCATTGACGAAGAAATTTGTCACCAACTTTTGTGTCCAAGATCCCTGAGGCCATTCATCACAGACCGAGGGCACACAACACACACACACAAACACATTAACACGGCTTATTCCTCACTTCAGATTAAAACCGATTAACAGGTAAAATGAAATATCTTTGTAGTGGATTATGTCCTGATAATTCCATCAGTATCCATGAACACAATAGAAATTTTATTCTTTTGAGACATCACAGTCTAGTGAATTTGAATTCATTATCGACAGTGAGGATGAAAACATGAATACTTCACCTTCGTCAAACCAGGCTCAGTTCACATTGTTTCTTGAATCAACAAAGACTATACAAGCATCGATGGCATTCTAGACTCACCCCAGCCACAGGTGATTTATTATAGACTGCAGAACAAAAGAGAATCATGGGCAAACAAATAAGAGACTACACAAACAAGAATGCAACCAAAGCTAAATTGAGTTACCAAGGCCACTGCTGAGGTGATCATGCTTCCTCCCGATCCACCAATTATAAGAATTCCTCCAGACCCTAACTCCAGTATTAATACTGAGTCATCGAGAGGGAGGCCACCCGCCTATGACAACAATTAGACTCCATATGAGACTGTAAAGAGACCAAACGTCTACACTAAGTAATGTCTTTAAATTGAGTTGGCTCGGGTTGAAAGGCTATGTTTATGTCTGGGACTTTACCTGCCCTCACTGTGTCTGCTCAACAAAAGTCAGGACAGCTCATTGTTGGAGGATGATGCCCTGCTCGCGGAGAGTAACACTTCCTCCAAATCTACAGAACAGAACAACACAGTAGACTAAGGATTAATATTATATCATAGTATAACTTCCTAATTTTCCTAGTAAGACAGTGATGTACAAATCTTTTCTTTTTTTTTGAGGGTCCTTCCTGCTCACAATTGGTTTATAGTGCTGGTGGCAGAGACAGCCAAACTATCTTCATCTGCGGCTGCATACATGTCAGTCCCAATGTGATCAGAGGAAGGTTTCTGCTTTCGTTGTAGTAGGAGTTGTCGGGTGCGGTTGAAATCATCCCTCTGATGCGACACGTAAGGAGGATCAATCAAATGATCTGCACTCTGAAAGAAGAATGTCATGATGAGACAGCCTGAAGCATCCTATATAGTGCTGGGTTACATATTATGCATACACCTCACATGGCTGCTTTTCCTTTCTCCCTTAATTTTCTTTTGGTTTTTGAAATTTGCGATTCACTTTTTTTGCCAAATCAGATTAGAAGACTGACACCACTTACATGTCATCAGTACCGGACACAGTTGCAGTTATGTGCTGAACTATTTATTTGACTCCGACCAGTTGGTCAAGCAGTAGTCTGATACATAACCCCATGCAAGTCCAACACTCACTCTGTTTCTGCCTTCCACCCGCAACCCTGCTACATAGAAATTAAGTCCATATACTACTAAACTCTTTCCCAATTAAGTTGTGGTGGAATGATTGTGGTTTGGTCAAAGTTCTATGTGAGTAGTTAGTATGTTTCTTTTTAGACTGATAAGTAAACAGCTGTTAACACTAAAGTTGGTTATGTACTGACAGCAAAACTTTCATATATAGCACCTGTAAATGTAAATTAACATGTTGTCTCTGAAGTCACTGTGAACTTCTTTCTGTAAAAAACCAGATCACAATCTTTCCCAACCCAACTAAGTGATGTGGGAGTACTTAAACATAACTACATAAGTTTGATAATGCTGTAGGCACAAGAAGTGAAATTGATCTGCAAGACTGATATTTTAGCAGAAAACAAACAATGTTGTCTTTTGTGAACATATTACTGACACATTTGGTACTAAAAATGGAACTAGCACAATACAGTAAAGATCATAAACCAAAACAATGAGCTGAAAGTCGCTAAAATGCTCAACTGTAACATTAAACGGTAAACCAGATCCCAACCTTTTTGTTGTTAAAATTCAGGACTGTAATGCTCCTCCTTTGTCCATTAGCAAATTTAACTGCCTCTATGTAATGGATGGTGCATATCCACCCTTTGGTCACTATGCAACAGAGTTTTCTGAGTCAAGGAAAACTCCTGCAAAAAAGAGAGAACAACAACCAACGTTATAACTTTTTGTTCTCCTTGAGTTTTCCACTCTTTTGTAATCCACAGTAAAATTATTAGATGCTGAATTTAATTCAGTTGCAACAGTAGATCATTTCCCCAAAGGATCATGAAAAGTCATCACACAGTTCGTGAAACCTTTTCTATGTCCGGAGAATGAAGGCAAGCAGGGCGCCCCCAGCAGGTGGTGGTGGATGCATTTTAGCATCTCCCAAAGGAACTGTCCATGCATCCTGCACCAAGACTCTTGAACGCCCCTCAGATCCTCCATTGTCAATGTCCCGCTTAAAAGAATCATGTAGAATATAAAGACAGCTTATTTATCTTAAATTAGTACTTGCTTTTCAAAGTTTCTTTTTCAGTCTGTTTAAGTATACACCCCAGCCAGTAATTTGCCTACAGCATGTTGTCATTGCACCAACCTGCAGCTTGTATGCGGTTCTGATTAAGTCTGTCCTATCTTGCCATTGTAGAAGGCATCTGCCCCTTGGCTCTGTGTAAATGGTGGTTTCCATGGTTTCCAGCAAGTTTAGGAAACTTCAGGATGTCTCCTGGGTGCTTAGAACAGTTTTGTCGTTTTTGTATAAAACTGCAGGAACTGGAAAAGTATCAAGGTAAGAGCAATATATTACAACATGTTATAAACAATGAATGTCAAATATTGTGCAGGAATTTGTTTCTGCATCTGCACGCATACCCTTTGCTAAAAGCTGCCTGGGAGCCAAATGCACGTTTCCGGGCTTTTCACATCACACTTAACCCCCAGCTCACCCTTTTAAACCTTGCATTTGGGGAAAGCAACATTTCACACACGCTTGTGAAGGAAGTGCTCTGTTATCTGTGGGTCTGAAATGTTTCACGAGAACAACAGTGCGAACCTTTTTGCTGTTTTTTGCTCATTTTTGCTTAATCCAAAATGCTCAATGAGCATGTCGCTTCAGGCTAAACTATTATGCAATGCAAATCCTCAAAGTTAAATACTTGAATTAATTGTTAAATCAGGGGGGTTACATAAAACCAATATGAAATGACTTGCACAAAGGACGCAGGGAGAGCCTTGTTCCATGATTCCTGTAGTGATATACAGATGAGAAAAGGAGGGTCACAGTGAGGGTCACAGCCCCTGTTTATCGCGCCTCAAACATTTCTTTATCTGTTATTGGAGACCTTTAAAACTTGCAGACACTACGCAATAAAATGAGAAGCTGTACCAGAGATGAGTTTTCCAGAGGCCTCTCACAAAGCTTGTTGTTCAAGACCTTCTCAGATAGTCTGGGCACAGGATGCCGCCCTGGCCAGTCTGATTGTTGGCTGAAAAAGCTTGCCCAGCAGCTTCCCATACTGTTTGTGAACCACCTGATAGCCAGCAGCTCAGGAACACTGATCCACTGGTTACCTGCAATGCACAGTAGGAAAACAGTGCAGCTGCATTAAAACAACAATGTAAACCAGTGATGAAAACTTCAGGTGGACTGAGGTATGTACGCTTGTTTCTAACAGCCCATAAGAGGACACCCCACTCACTGTATAAGGAAGTGTGTGGAGAAGATGTATTATTCATGTCACCCTGCCTACCTGTGGAAAAAACTGAATGGTTGGACAGTCATTTAACAGGTTAGGCTTAACCACTGTGGGACAGTCTCTCTGAAGTTGTGACTCAACTTGCCTGATAGTTGTCAACAACCATTAGAATAACAGGCCAAATCAATGATGATAATTTAAGAGAAGAGATAAAATCTAAGTTGCAAAATGACAAACCCACCTGTTTTATCTCTTATAGAATATAGATCCTCCTCCGATCCCCATGCTCTGAGGATTGACTCAAAGATGTGCACAGAAGAGCTGCAATGGCGCCATCTACTGCCGACCCTCTGTTGGAGCATGTTCCTGGAAAACAGTCATTTTCACCCAGTTTTGGTAAACATGAGCATCATATGGTAAGTCACCAACATATTTACTCATGCTCAGGACACACATTTACATTATTATTTTAAATAGCCACATGACATGTGACAGTAGATCTAAGCGTCTTGTTTCAGGATATGAGTGCTGCCAAGAGACAAGTTTAAAACCATGAGCTGGAAGTGGATATAGTGGTGGTTTCATTTTTCTTAATTTTTTTTTACTTGACTCATGAGGTAAACAGTTTTCCTGAGAAATACAACTCATTGATTTAATTTGGCTTGTCCAACTTAATTTATACTACACAACAGAAACAAAAATCTGAAATCCTTTCAGAAAGCCCTGAATGGGTCTTTTCACCAAGAAGTTGGGTATGGGGTCGTATGTTCACTGGAGCGACAAGAGAAGGCAGTGTTGGGAATGTTTTGGCTCTATGTACTTGGCTGACCCAGAGTCCTTGAGTTTGGTGTAGCGTTTTTCCACATAAGAAAAGACATAAACATTTGCATTTGTTGAAATATTTAGCTCTTCGCTGTGAGAAAATAATAAAGTGAGGGTGAAATTGGATGATTTAGCTTTTTAGGTTTGACAGAGCAGGCTTTTGTAAACTTTGTATATTTGTGCCTCTTTAAGACTTTATCTCAGTGCTCAACAGTAGAAGCAAATGAACCGATCAGCGACGAAGTCACAGGCTGCTGCTGAAAAGTGTCTTTCACCAAACATGCTGCCTGCTGCCTCAGTGCATCTACTCCCTATCACTGACGGAGCTCATATTCATTGTCTCTGCAGTGAACTGGGAAATGAACCCCTGACAAATCTTGGCAGGGGACAGATAAAACCTCTGCTGCTGTGAAAACAAAAAGCTTGAAAACTTACATGAACATTCCAGAAAAAAAGGAGAAAAGCTCCAATTTTGTTCTAGATGGTAGTTACTGGGGTGGCAGATTGATTGAGTTCACATTAGCCTCACCCTGAATGAATAACTGCATCAGAGAGGTTGGAGAAAGAGCCAAGTCTCTTTCACTCATTAGAAAGATCTTACCAGTTAGTGGGTTAACCCACCTAGTTTTCTCTGTCTTGCATCAACAGGATAGTATGAAACAAATCTGCACGAGGTGAGAGTGTGAATTTTCATGTCCACACTCACTTCTTGCAGTGGGTATTATCTCTATTCTTCAAACAGAGCTCACTAAATCTCTTAAACTGCTTATGCCATTGCTGGGTTCAGCTTTTTATCTGCACCCAGAGAGCAAAGTATATAACCTGATTGCCTATTGAGTTTTCACAGAGAGTACAATTATTACTGTGAATAAAACCCCACACATGGTGAAAAATATATGTATATTTAGTAACACACAGAGGCTTAACAGAACTGTCAAATTTCCAAAAGAAAAACACCTTTTTGTGGTGTTTTTCGACGTTGTAAGTCGGGAACAGATCGTTTCCTCCTGTTGAGCAAAAACTTTTCCCGTCAGAAACCCACTTACCGGCCAACTTCTGAACAATTGAGAGTCCGCAGACACAGTCAGTGCGCTCCTTGAAGCTGCCGCTGGAACATCCTCTGTCCACGAGCGAGGCGGGATGCACAGGCAGATGAGGGCGACAGCACCGATCAGACATGATAGGATGTGCTACATACCTGCCAGGGCTTATATTTAGCCATTTAACTTTTTCTTCTGTTGTGGAGACCCTTGTGTTGAGGAACTGTTGCTCTCTCCGCGCGCACTCCTGCTCAGTGAATACTACTACACTCGGCCTAATCCTCAATGTGCGTGTTCACCCCTCCTCCTGTTCCATCAGCCACCACCCTGAAGTGAAAGTAGCACTGCGGCATACAATACATATGTGTTACTCCACATCCTCTACACCCCGACACCCATATTGAAATAATCAGGACGCACGCGTATTCACATTGATGTCATTTATGTGAATATCAGACACACACATCACCAAATAAGAGTCATGCTTTTAAGATAAAGGCTGCGTTATCATTTGGCAGAGCGCGTTTTTGAAGCGTTTAACAACTTATCGTTTTCATTGTTGTAAACACTGGTGACGCTCTCTACTTTGCCCTTTTCGTGCAACCAACAATGATCGTTGTACTGAGAAACGCAGCCTGCTCCCCTGTTCGACCATTATATTTGACGAACCTGTGTCACTGACAGCGGAGACTGGAGTCTTTAAACTGAGGCCTCACAGATGTTGAGACCACATCAGGTTGCTGTATATAACTTTGCCTGTAAGTACTGTATCTTTTGTTTTATTCTTAAACAGCAGAAGAAATGTTCAGATCATTTACTTAGGTAAAAGTACTAATACAGCAGCGAATAATACTCATTCTAAGTAAAATTACTGCATGAAAATCCTACTTGAGTATAAGTACATATAAAGTAGTTTACTTTACTTAGTACGTTAAAAGTATTGGTTTGGTCCTCTGGCTGGCTGATACATTATTATGTGTGACACTATAAGATGAGTAATACCAGCATCAGTGTGTTGGTGATGTTACTTTACAGCTGCTGGGTGGTGGAGCTGGCTTGAAGTACTTACACACAGTTTCAGGGACACCAGATGAATCTGAGGTGTTCAAAGTTCTAGACACAAATAGACTTTTTTTTATTTTTGGTGAGAAATTGGACCATTTGAACATTTACTGAATGAAACCATGTGAGGTTTAGAGGGAAAGATATCTGTTTAATGGAGCTGTTAACAACTCACAGACATTCAAATGTGACACCACTACATGCTTACAGACGCCAGAAGCCAAACAGTTTGGGAGACCACTGGTTCAGTGTGATTTATTTTCAAAAACTTGTTGTATTATCTAATCTAATCTTTGGAAGAAGAATTGCAACTAATTAATTTAAATTATTAATTTAATAAATCTAATGACTCAATAAATAATCTAAATGAATCTAAAATTTCAGGGAACTGTATCTTCTGTAGTAAAATGTACAGAACAATGGTTTGCAATCAACGCCACAGAAACTTGAAACTAAACTAAAAGTCAGCCAGAACCATTTCCAACTATTGCTTTGACTGTTTCCAGCCTCAACACTTCCAAAATAACATTTCAACTTTTCACCCCACAAAACCATTAAACAACAACACTGAAGCTGCAGTGTTTCAAGGTTGATAGATATAATGTACCTATCCTCCCAAAAATAACTTGTATATAAAGTTATCGAAGCTTAACGCACCCAAGCCAGCACAGCATTTGGGTAAAATAAAGGATATGAGTTAGAAAGAAGGTGCTTATGTGTGTGGGCAATTTCATGCAAAATGCCAGGAGCAATGAAACAAATGCACTCCAGCTCACTACAGAGTCCTGATTGTATGGAAAGATTTAAACAAAATACAAATTTGAGTTTAAGCGAGCAAGTATTTTCAAATTAGACCCATTTTTTCCCCGGGTGGTTTGAAACTAACAGCAACAAAAAGTATATCATTGGGTTTAAACTGTCCGATTATTTCAATTAAAAGATTGGAAATCTTTTTAATCCGCCAGTCTGCAACATTTGAACCGGACATGTCCTTGAAGTTTTTACCTCTGAGAGTAGATTAAATTTTAGCACCATACTTGTTTCTTAAGAACTAGGGAACCAAAACAGATCTGAGAACGCCGGAGGTGCTGTATAAAAAACCGTTTCCACATGACAAAGAAAATGTATCTCCCTGGCCACTGACCTCCTTATTTATTCATCCATGTTCAACCCATAACTCTTTTACCTTTAAAGTACGTTTACTGAAATGTTGATGTGTTACTGTATTATCATGCCCAGGCACACTCCATGAGGAGTCAGCAAAAGAAAGGCAGAAATTACCAAATGAAGTTGGTGATGGGTGAGGGAATAATTAGATATAATGAAGTCATGACATCTAGCTGAACTGATCAGATCAGTTTATGGATAGACAAATGTAAAAACACAATGAGCTTCATTGTGTTTTTGATGTTGCAGCACAATGCTGGCAAGCCCAAACTTAAGATTCTCCAGAGGCCAAGTCTACCTCAAGCTGCGTAAGTGGCACAAGCCCAGACTGAGAACATGGGCCTCATGAGGACAATGCCGCTGCCAACACCTTCATCTACCATTCCAACCAATTTTTTTTTTTTACCTCAGCTGGAGGTGACCCAAAATAGCGGAACTGTGTAGTTAGCAAAGAAACCGACAAAGCTCCACCGACACATCTGGAGTTTCAGCTCAGTAGATGGATGTGGCAGTGGGTGACAAGATTGAGCGGTTGGTAGATTACCAGGTCTGCAAGGAAGAGGGAAGAAAGCCAATCTGAGTAATCCAAGCTAATTGCACACGATCCCATATATAGTTAGCCTGTGGGGGAATCTAAAGCTTCCTTGTGATTTATTTGAATTATCTGCGTTGCGTTGTCAACCTGACCTGTAACAATTTGCATCGGTGTGTTGTTGTTTCTGTTGAATTACACACCACACAAGCATTTATACTTCCTGAGGGTGTGTTAGGATCGAAGGACCTTTGGCTCAACTCAAACTACTTGGTTTGCTTTTAATCGCCCTTCCTGTAACAATGCCAGACATTATGACTCCTGTGCATTTCTTGTCATGACCAGAAGCGCCTCAGCTAAATGTGTGAAATGGTTGTAATAATGAGAGAATATGTGAATGTGTAGTGCTGTGTACTCCAAAGTGTGGAGTGAGACAGGAGAATCTGGATGACTGATCCTAGAATCATCATGATATGGTCAGGCAATCTCCAGAGTAACAACTGTTGGCAGTCTTGGTCTACCAGACGCAGAACATGAAGCAGCAGCCCAGGGCACAAAACAAACAGGATATGAAACCCCAGAGGTATCTGCACTAGTGCCCCCCCAGCATGCACCTCCCCTGGTGGCCAAGTGCTCACTGACCAAGGTACTGAAATCTAAGCCTGGCAAAGCTGGCATCGCTGTCAGCTGTCCGGGGTGCTTGACCCTCAGCTGAGGCAGATCCCCAGAGAAACATATGAGTCCAGTGCTGTGAGTGAGCACTGCCACTGCTATTTCTAGTAAGCATAAACATGATCTTGAATTGGATTCTACTTGATAGTAAGTTGTTTTGATATTGACTGCAATGTTAAGCTTACCTTTAACCTCAGCAGAATGTGTGTTGTTTTTATTTTATTTTTTTCCCTTTTATTATTTTTGGGAGATTTCTTCTCTCTGAACCAGTGGTCTAGGATAGAGTGGTCAGATGTTATGCTACAGATTATAACGCCAGCAAATTTGTTATTTTGGGCAATATAAATAATATCGAGGCCGTATAGACAGATGAGTGACCAAAATATTTTTCTTTTTGTTTTTAGTGTAGATCACACAGCAGAAGTATATTACCAGGCCAGACAAGTGTGTCTACAGTATAAATATGTTTGCAATGTGCTGTGAATCAGTGATGCATACATTTTGTAAATGTCATTTCAGTACAAAGAGACATTTATATGATTTTAATGATTCTGTCCAATGTTGCCTATGGCCAGTTGAAACTCCAAATAAGGGGAGATGGTGTGTGCATTTTCAGTTGTAAAGTTCTTGGGTTCTCTATAGGTTTGGTGGCACCTATACTTCAATAGTTTGGTGAATGGTGAGTCATTTAAACTGGGAATTGAAGTCTAAATTGCAAGTCGTACATGAGATAAGATTGTTAATACAATTATTTAGACAAAACTACTTTTCCATGAGTGCTTATAATGACATCTGTTGTAGCTGAGTTTGTAAACAGCAGGATATTACAGTAACTAATGACCTTTACAAGAGCTGCTGTAAACATAAAAATCTAGCCAGAAAACACATGTATGTTTACGCTAATTAATGTTGCATTAGCTGGTGTCACGGCAACATGATCTATTTTTTCATAACAGGTGCAAATGCTCACAGCACTGCAATCGCTAAAGTTGAGTAATTTGTTTATTTTCAATTATGAAGCCAATTAATCTCAATAAATACAAGACACTGCATCATAATTAATATCTATAGGTGAAAGCACACAGAGATGGCGTAGGGGCATATTTTGCAAGGATAACATACTGTAGGTCGTTGTGCGTTCCTATGTGCATATGGCTATTCTGCCCTCACTGCGTCACACCGACCCACCCAATGCCAGCCCCTGCTCACCACATCCACCATCCTATGTGAGCGCTGCACCTTTCAGCTCTCAGTCCACGGGCTCTTTCAGTCACAGTCACATTCTTCTTTCACTTCCTCTTGCAGTCTGTAACCTTTTTATTCTCCAGGAGAATGATTCATGATCCGTCGCTCGTCTTGTTTTCGCTATAATTTTGGATTATGTAATTACTAACATGCATTACACATCACTGGGAGGTTGATAGAATAGATGAGTGACCAAATATTTTATTTTTTCCCCTCTGAGGCATAAATAGTTCCAAACAATTTTCATCTGGCTGAGTCACCCTGAGGAGCGAAAAAGACAGGGGTGAAATGTGTAACAGGGCAGCGGGGGCACGATGGAAGAGTACATTCAAGATAATTGGATCACACACTGCTTTCACAGATACCGGCATTGCCTCCCAAAATATACACTTCGCCATGTCAATGCAGTGTCTTTATGCAGCTATATTTTTGTTGCTGTATGCTGAAAAAAAAAAAGAGCCACAGAGACACAAATATATTAATCATAAATGGACTGACATTTCATGCAAATTATTGATGTTACTTCACTATTTGCTGCTTTTATCAAAACATGCAAGAGGAGTAAACTTGCAGAAATGAAAGAACCTTGAATTACTTTGAGATTTGTGTTGAACTTTTAAAAATATTATCGTAGAGTAATGAAGTAAAAATAAAAGCTTTACTTTTGTTGCTCATTGGTAAACATTCAGTAGTAAGTTAGGAAGTCTTTATTTCTCCTTTTATCGACCACTTTCGAAGTGAACACGCCTGCTGTGTCTGCAACAGTAACACTGATTGAACTGCACCAGCCTCCATTTACTGTAATGAAACCATTATTGGAGTGGGTGGAAATTACAGTTTAAGCCCAAAAGGAATTAACACCTCCTCGCCTCCAGCGGTGGCTGATTGGAAAGAAGTATGAACACGACACCATGTCCTTTTACCCACCATCTAAAACAGCGTCATTTCAAGAAAATGGACACTTTGTTTCGAGAGTTTTGTGCATCCAATGAGCTATCAGCTGTCAGACGACAAATGACTAAAAATTCTTTGAGTCTTGGGTGACACAGTTGTGTAAAAACTCAGCTATTATACTATTCATCTTTTGGGTTACAGCTAATCTTAGAGCAGATGTTGTGTGTTTTAAAGGGTCAGTTTGTGTTTAGAATTTGAAGCTGCTGGTGCTTTCTTAATTTCCTTGTTTGATTTCTTCTGATGAGGTGGGTGTTTACAGACTTAAGCCCTTTATCAATACAGAGTATGTGGTTTACACTTGTGGATTTGCAATTGGGACAACAGTGTTTTTTGCTGACATCACCTGTTTATACAAATAAAGGGGCCAAGAATAAAAGAGGCATTAACTGTCCATTTCCAGAAAATGAACCTCAGCTTGATCTTCAAACCAGTTTGCAGCAACAAATATTACATTCAGTCTCTGAGATGATTAGAATCTTCCAAGCGATATTTCATCTGGATGTTAGTTTTAATTACCGAGGTGCTCTGCTGAAATAAGACTTCTTGAGAGCTGGCTGGTTGTAGCCGGTTGCCAAGACCTCTTCACCAGCTTGCAAATTCTCAACTTCACATACTAATTTTTTTCTTGTAAAAATCTGAAAAGGTAATTTATGATTACAGCAACAGTCAGCCGTTAAAGAATCCACAAAACTGGCTTTTGAGAAGTTGATGCAGTCGGCCAGGACCGATGAGAGCACAGACAAGAATGCAGATTTAGAAAGGCCTTGTTGTTGATAGAAACCTCCTCACACCCATGGAACGAGGGTCCTCATATAATTCTCAGCATACGTTATAAATATTATGAATTTTGCTCTATCCTTCGGTTTAAAGCTTTCCTCGTCGTTGTTGGTCCAGTCTCACTCTCAAGCCCTCATTCTTGTATGTCGGCCATCTTAGAGGCTCAGGGAAATAAAATTAAAAATGAATAGTCAACAATAGTATTTATATTTGGTGAATGTTTTTATCCAGCTCATCATGTACAGGCAACTGAACCCTCACTCCATCATACTCTGCCTGCTCTTTTGCAAGAGCTTGCAGAGACTGCGAGAGGCGGACCAACCAGGCCCATGTCAGTCCTCATGCAATTAATGTATTTCTAAACCACTAAGAAATGTTATTTTGTTCTTATTGTGTTCTCTTTATTTGTTTTTAATATCTACCAGACCTTGAAAACAGAATTGGTGAGAGATACAGTAAATGTCCACAATGAAGGTATCAAACTTGTGCGATTTCCTCCTTGTCACCCACTGAGAGACTGTTTGGTGACACAGCTCTGGTCTTGGGGTTAAGGAAAAACTGTGATCAACAGGCCTTTCGCCTACCATACAGGGTAAGCTGATAAAACCTTACATTGGCACCTCCTGAAATGAAACAGTACCCAGATAAAAATTTGCCTCTCTTCCTAGAAGATTACAAAGAAAGGAAACCACTGTATCCACAGATGAAACAAACACACATCTATAAAGCAACCTTTCATTACTATCTATCTACCACGTGCCTGTAGACCAGTTTGCTCTGTATAAATATTGTGTTATGCTTCTATTTTATTTGGTATTGGAAAGAAAAGCAACAAAGCTCCCCTGCTATATCTTTTGCTGTGGTTTCTGCTGGGGAGAGGCACAACTGAGACTAATTTATAAAATACAAGCTAAAGGCCTGTCACAATGCAGTTTACTAACTGGGCTATATTACGATAATGGTAATGGTGATGATGCCTCACTTGCTCTGTACACACTGATTTACCAATGCCTTGATAGTTAATATACTAGAATGCTGTTTGTCTGAAATATTTTCATCATCCATCAAAAATAATATGTGGTGTTCCATTATTGTAGTTACATTAATGTGGAAGTACATCTATCACAACATGGTCCGTGAGCTACATTGCAAGACACTATGATAGAAATTCCAAGTTTAACTTCAAGTTTCAGGATTCAATTTAATTGAAAGTTAAGGTCAAGAGGAGTATTCACACTATCATATCAATCTATTGATGACAGCAAGTCTCTCATCTGAACTTGAAACTTTTGTCAAAGTAACAATTTCTAGGTTCCCCTGTCTACGTGATCCTGCTTGGATTATTTCAATATTGATACTATGATCCTGCTGGTGAAATGGTTCATTAGTTTAGTGGGGAAAATGTTGTGATTATTCATGCGAAGTTGGAGCCTTCTTCACCCTGTAGCCCCAGCTGCCGCGCGTGTTAATTATTTACCTCGCTGATTAATCTTTCAGTATCAAACTGCACCATCTACAAGGTCAACAGGAAATGCAAGATGTACTCTGCATGAAATATGAAAGTGATGGGGAAAAAAACGAACAACACACAATTCAATATACTAATACTAATCTGTCTATTCATACCTTTAATCTTGATAATGTCCATCATATTTAAAATTTGTCAAAGTTTACATTACAATACATTTATTTGTGTACAGAATTCTCAGTATTTTCTCTAAGAATTTGCCTCTAGTCTTCCTTTTAGGTAAGGGTGGTGTGTAAGATTTCCAAAATGACGTTCATATACATATTTTTATAATGTATAATAAGGTTTCTCTTTTTTTCTTCATATTCAGTTACGCTCTGTGCATCAAACATGTTGCAGTTCAGACAGTTATGGTCTCTTTGCCCAGTTGGATCCTAGATATTTACACCGTTGATGCTGTGGTGCTCCAGTTTGAATCATGCTCTATTCTCAATAAGGAGATTTTGAATAACTATTAACACAAGAGACAATAAACTTCTAATTCGACCTTTCAGTTCATTCTGACCTGAGACACAGTTGCAATCAATCTCATATCAAGTTCCCTCTTGTTTATTCTGGGGCCTTGAAGACCATGTGATATGGTCAAAAGAGTATGTAAGTGGACCTGAGGCTGTGTTTTCCTTTCTTTGTTAAATTCACCCAGGACATCAACCAAATACCAAAATATTTCCTGTAGTTCTGCTGTTTGTGAACACAGAGCAGCAGCTGTGTGCTTTGCAGCACTTGCTATGAAAGCAGCTGGTCATCTGACCCTGCTGAGAGTTGGAGGGTGACAAGTGGGAGGTTGGTGGGGAGAGGGGATAATGCAAAATAGAATGTGACATGGCCCTCTAAAAAGAGTAAAAACAAACATGCACTTACTTTTGTTAGCCTTTGCGATAGAATTTCAGTGTTGTGCTTTAATTTTTTCTGCAGTTTTCCCCAGATGTTTTGTTTTTTGTTGGAAATATGTGTTTATTTTTGTTTATTACTGCACACCGCATTTCCTGTTGTTGAAAGAAGCGCCACTCTCTTTCTGTCTCTGTGTGACATTAATGGGCCATATTGCACCTTGAGGTTTAGTATGTCCCCTGCTGCAGCTCCAATGTCTACAGAAGGAGAGCGAGAAAAGAGGGAGGGTATGAAGAGAAACATAAAGAGAGAGCTAGACATTGAAATTTTGTTATCATAAGACTACACCTTCATAGGAATGATGTTTTCCAAAAAACAGCACTGAGGCTGACATCAAAACACGATTTCTTTATAGATTACCATAAAAAGGAGAGGTTGTTGACATGGATGATGAAGCCAGCGGGTGTAACTGATAGGTTTCACCTGATAATGACAGTACAGAGTAACAGCGACTCAGCATTGGTGACACTAAGAGATGCATGAGGATAAAAAAGGTAGCAGAGGAGTTAAAGCAGGCTGATATTGAAGCGGGGGATGGGAGGATGGAGTGAAGATACTTTGCCTCTCCTGAGCAGAGAAGACAGAGACACAGATGTCAGAGAACAAAATTCCCCAGAGAGACGAGGGCAAAATCTGCTCATTTTCAGCTTTAACACTGTGAAACACAGTTCAGAGAGTTTTTATATCTAATTGCCTTGGTATATTAACATCATTATGTACTCTTTGCTCCTGCATCCCTGGACATCTGCTGCAGAATTGCGACCCTGTGTGCAGATGGACGAGACCCCAGGGATTGTCAGCTTTTTTATTTTCAGTGTTTTTCCTTTTGAACTTTGCTGTGATTATTTTGACTACAGTCAGTGTTCCACATGTTCACGCCTGGCAACGTAATTACACCCAATTTACGCTAATTCATGTTGTCAGTTTCTTGTTTTGTGTAGGCAAAAGTTAAAGTTAATTGAGGTGAAGTTAGAATCAAATTATTGACATAAAAAGTTACATTAATGTGCACATAGAGGAATGGCTCATTCATTACCCTCTGGAAAGTTCCATAGGTTAGGATCCATATTTTGTGTTGAAATTTTTACTCTTTGTAGGAGATGTTAGATGATTTTGAGATAGTGAATCTGAGAATTATTCTGACTAAGTGAGAAATGAAGTCATCTGAAGAATCTTTCCTGACGTAAGTAATTTGGTCCAAAACGCTGTCAGTCCAACATGTTCGCGATCAAAACTTTATGTACCTTCCAAAATAATCATTTAGTTTGACCCTCTGGTGATTGTTCTAATATTTTTCTGCTTTGTATGTCTCATTTCACCTAGTTTGTTTATCCCAGTGCTGACTATCAAGTAACTGGTGCCTCTAGCACTTCAAAAGGTTATGTAACTATTAATAGCTTGAAATACTTACTAACTACTGAGGTGTGTAGTATGATCTCACTTTGTCATCCTTTTGGTGTGTAAGTTTTTCTTTATTTTCACCTTCTTTTCTAGATTATTTTGCAGTGATCCAGTGCATTTTAAATATATTCAGTTTGTAAAAATATGAAGTTACATTTATGATGCAGGACACAGAGCTGTCTGTCATGTCCTTTTGCAAAGACAACTGTCCACTGGCATTAATGTCACAGCAGCCACTTGTTGAGTTTTGAGTGGGTCCAAGACTTGTCCACTGATGCTGATGATATTGCTATATGGAGACCTGTTAGTTTGTTGGTAATAGAGACGCTCAAACGATGATTCAGTTTGTAGTATAATCGTGCGAATGATGCTCATCAGGGCGGCTCATTATGCGAGAGATCATCTGTAGTGACGTGGGTCTTACTGAACTTTGCGCGTGGACCGCGTGCGAGACACGCGGCCAGCGCAACACCGTGCTGTCATCCAAAACTTAGCGGAGCCCCCATGTGAAGCGGGTCAGATCAACCGCCTGGCTGCCAGATCACCAGGCCTTCCACTTCACATCTTCTGCAGATGCTCGATCAGGTCGCTGCTGCTGCTGCTGCTGCTGTTCCAACTTCATCACCGCGGACCGTGCAGTGATGGTCGAGTGTGTGGATTAGAGAGAAGAGAAGGGGGTCCGACTGGCTGATGTGCTGAACACCTGCACGTGGCGGCGGAAGACAGCCTTCTTTTTCCTTTACTCGACCTCCAGCTGCCTGCAGACCTGCTCCGCCCGTCAAGCGAGAGAAAGCGTAACGATGAGCGCCTCTCTCCCGAAAAGCGCGAGTCGACCACTTCTGTTGAGATCGTCAGCTCAACCGCAGGTCCGCGCACTGGATCACGGTCCGCACGGTCACAGAAGTCACCGCGGCTACTGTCAATCCCACCGGAGCTGGAGGCGGCGATGATGCGGGCTGGACGGAGGATCATGAGCCGAGCGCGGAGACCTCTGCCAAACTCCAGACACGCCGACTCCTGGAAATCAGGTGATCATCACCGGGTAGAAAAGCTCACTGCAAACCGGCCCGTGGGATGATGGTTACGCTCAGGAGACGAGACACAGGATTGTTTACACGAAAGAGCGGCAAGTCCTCCAGTCCAAACACTCGCATCACCACCACGATTCCTCCTGAGGTGAGCTGCCTCCGCAGGTAGAGCATCATCATCACCAGGGGCGCCCTGCAGGACAGGAGGACCTCTCCAACTCCGTCATATTCCCAAAACGTGACGACGCGCTTTTCTTCGTTTCCAGAGAAAGAGTCACTGGTCACCAGCCTCAGCTCCACCCACCATGCGAGTGCACCTGTCCAGCCCGCATCCAGCCGCACATCCAAAAGACTGAGCGCGACCTCTTCTTATGGACTCTAGTCTTCATCCCATAGTGTCAGTCTTGGGCAGGTAAGGAGGCATGGAGAGGAAATTAAAACTTTGGAAACGTCCCAAAAGTAGATTCAAAGCACAACCCAAGCCGGTAAATAGAAAATAATAAATTAACACATCAAAAGCTATACCATCAAATCAACGTTTGTGCTTGTTCTTCCTAATGAAATGCAACAAAAAAAATCAGTTTAACAGTGTCCAATCATCATCTTGCTCAAAGCCTAAATAATGCACTGTTAACGTGTGGGTGTTTTGTCGTTACCATGCAAAGGCAAGATTTGCCGTGCAACAAATCATCATCAGCGGCATCATGAATCATGAATCAAGAATCCAGAGTCCGAAAGCGTTTGGTTGGAAGCGGACCCAAAGTCCTATAATCTGTTAAAACATCTGAAAGTCTCTTTTTGTTCAAGAAAAGGGCGAATCGACACCTTTATATGAAGACACAAAGGCTAAAAAGTTACAAATATAACTGATGGAATAAATAGGTTCAGGTAATTATGGCAACATGAGACTTTTGCCTCAATACAAATGTGCACTTATCATTTTACAGTCCAGTCACATGTATTTCATAGATACCGAAAGTGGGTTTTCAGCCTTAAGAGCAATGATACCCAACCTAGCTTCCTCTATATGAAGAATATTATCAAAATGTGGGAAAGATTTGGGAGAGGGCATATCTAAAGATAGATCCTCCACCAACAGCTGGGGTAATTGGAGCTACAGGGTGGGGAAATTACAACTAAAAGAGAGATGATTTACAGAGTGAATAAAATCAAAGTAGAAGTCTGTATCAATATAAAAGGAAAAAAAAAAAACAATCCAGTCCAATAATTATCTTCACATTCATTCCAGCATAAAAGTGCCTAGATGTGGTGTTGATTTGAATCTGAGCAAAGTTAATGATATCACTGCCACAGTTTGCCAAATTGATCATAAACATGGATGCTTATTACTTCGAGGTGCAGAGCTGGTAGTTGTCAGCAGGTGAGGTTCACAGGTGAGTGCAGATCCTCTTAAGCCACATGTGACTGACCTTCAGTCACTTAGCAGGCATATTAGCAACATGTAACTGAACCAGCATACTGAT